>PVJS01000623.1:87522-121583 GCA_004027185.1 Glis glis | reverse complement strand
TGAACCTACCATATGACCCAGCAATACCACTTCTAGGCATCTACCCAAAAGGACTGAAACCAAACTACCAGACTAATGCATGTGTATCTATGTTTATAGCTGCACAATTCACAATTGCCAAACTTTGGAACCAGCCAAGGTGTCCATCAACAGATGAATGGATCACAAAACTATGGGATATGTACACAATGGAATTTTATGCAGCCATAAAGAACAAAATTACATCATTTTCAGGGAAATGGAGGGCACTGGAGAACACTATGCTAAGTGAGATTAGTCAGTCACAAAGAATGAAAAGTCAGATGTTCTCCCTAATATGTGGAAGCTAGGGAGAATGGGACTTAGAAGGGACCCCAGACAAAGAAAGAGAAAACTTTAGTTGAGCAAAGAAGGTGACCTGAGGGAGACAGGAGGGGGGAAGAAAGAAATACACTAATGCACATGATGTGTATACACAAACTTATCAGAGTCAATCACTATGCTGAGCATGGAAAGGAGGGAAGGGGGAGGGAATGGGGTGGGATTTGAGGGAGGGCTAAATGAGCAATGTGTTCATGCATGCTTCTGCTACTCTGACACTTATCAAAATGTATAACTACAATGCACCAATAAATGTAATAAAAAAGATTGAATAAAAAATAAAAAATAATAAAAGAAATATATCAATTTAATTTATTATTACTCATTCCTAAAAAGCAAGAAAACCCTTCCATTTGGGATAACATGAATTAACCTAGAGGACATTTATGGTAAGTAAAATAAACCACCAACCAGAGGACAAATCCTGCTCAATTCTGTTGTGTGAGGTATGCGTAATAGTCAAGCTCAGAAATAGAGAGTAGAATGGTGTTTGTCAGGGATTAGAGAGAGGAGGAAGAATTGTTACTGAGTGGATGCAAAGTTTCAAGTTTGAAAGGCAAACTTTGGGAGGCCCTTATATATGTTAATTATCTTGCTTGTGGTGATGGTTTCACGGTTGTATAACATGTCAAAGCTTACAAAATGGTACATTTTAAATATGCAAAGTCTATTAAAATTTAATTCTATCTCAATAAAATTGTTCAAATATATAACAATATTTTTGACTAAATAAAGATCAAACAGCAAGAAATAAATATGACATGTGTAAGACCTCCAAATTGTAAATAACAAATATATCCAAGAGAAATTAAAATGACCCTTTGTCATTATGAAATGAACTTGTTAATCACTAACCATACTGTTTGTTATGTAATACGTTAAGGTTACTATTAATTTTAGCCACACCCCATTTCTTTTTATTTGTGTTAGCAAGGTATATCATTTGTTTTATGATTTGAACACTATTATACTTGTCTTTTTATGTTTAAAGTGTTTTTTTGTAAGCAAAACAGAAGTGGGTATCATTTTTTCAATATGAACAACTCTGACTTATTTTAAAAGACTTTTTTTTGAGTAGTTTTATTTTCACACATTCATAGTCTCCTCGATCATAAACACCCTCCCCCCTCCATAGTGGTCCACCTGTTACCATCAAGGACTGTATACTGATACACATTGTCACCCAAAGTCTATAGTTCATATTAGAATTCACTTAGTGAATTCTGTGAGCTTTTTGTGAGCTTGGAAAATGCATAATATCTTTCATAATATCCATTCTACATCCATCATTATGTTATTATACACAGTCTACCCAGAGCCCTAAAAATACCCTCTGCTTCACTTATTTATCCTTCTCTCTCCCTCAAGGCTCCAGAAGCCAATAACCTTTATTAATTAATTAATTAGTTAACTAATTAATTTTTATGCTTTGGATTGAACCAATAGGCATTTTACCTCTGAGCAAATCACCCAGCCCTTTTATTTTTTTATTTTGAAACAGGGTCTTGATAAGTTGCTAAGGTTAGCCTCTAACCTGTGATCCTCCTGTCTCAGTCTCCCAAGTACTGGGATTACAGGTATGCGCCACCACACCTGGCTGCAAATAGCCTTTTTACTGCTGCTATTGCTTTGCTATTTTTTCAGAATGACAGAGTTGGAATTCTATAGCATAAATTTTGACTTCCTTCTCTTAGTGACATAAATTTAGGGTTCCTCCGTGTCTTTCTCATGACTTGATAGCTCATTTATTTTTATCATTAAATAATTACCCATTGTATGGACATACCACAGTTTATTTATCCATTCACCTATTGAAGGACATATTGGTCGCATCCAAGTTTGGGCAATTATTAATAAAACCAGTATAAATAACCATGCACAGGTATTTATCTGCATGTAAGTTTTCAACTCTTTTTTGTAAATATCAAGGAGAAAAAATGCTAGATTATATAGTAAGAGTATGTTCAGCTTTTAAAAAACTTCCAAACTTCGTATTTCCACCAGTCATAAATGAGAATTCTGTTGTTCTACTTCCTTGCTAGGATTTGTTGTTGTCAGTGTTATAGATTTTAGTCATTCCCATACATGTGAAGTGGTATCTCAATGTTGTTATAATTCCCATTTCCCTGATGACATAAAATGTGGAGCATCTTTTCATTTGCTTATTTGCTCTCTATACATTTTCTTTGGTGAGGTGTCTGATGAGGCTGTTAGATTATTTTTTGATTGGTTTGCTTATTTCCTTATTGTTGGGTTTTGTTTTATTTTACTTTTTAATATATTTTGAATACCAGTCAGCTATGGCTTGAATATGTCTCCTTGAAAATCCAAGTGTTGTCAATATGATGCTATTAAAAGGCAGGCTTTTAAGAGGTGATTAAGCTATGAAGCCTTCTCATTTGTGAATGGGATTAAGTTTCCTATGAAAGAGACTTCCTGCAGAGTTTGGTTGTCTTGCCCTTTGACATTGTGCCCTGTGAAGACACAGCATTTCTCTCCTCTGGAGGATATGGTACTAAGGCACTGTCTTGGAAGCAGAAAGCAACCCTCAGCAGACAACTGGACCTTCCAGGACCTTGAGCTCGGATTTCCCAGCTTCCAGAACTGTGCGAAATGCATTTCCATTCTGTATAAATCACCTACACTCAATTGTTTTGTTTTATCAGCAAAATGAACAAAGACACAGTTCTTTATGAAATATGTACTTTGCAAATATTTTTTCTAGACTGTGGCTTATCTTTTCATTTTATAGATAGTGTCTTTCATGGAACAAAAATAAGGTTAATAATATATAGTTTATCAATTATTTTTTTCATGAATTATGTCTTTGGTGTTGTGCCTGAAAAGTCATTGCCAAGGTCTTCTAGATGTTTCTTTGATGTAATCTTTCAGGATATTTAGTTTTGCATTTTACATTGAGGTCTGTGTTCCTTTTTGAGTTAATTTTGCAAATGGTGTAAGTTCTGTGTATAGATTCCTTTTTATTGTTGTTTCTACATGAGAATGTTTAGTTTTTCCAGCACCATTAGTTGAAAAGATAATCTTTTCTTCATTGTATTGCCATTGTTTCTTTCTCAAACATCAGTTAACTATATTTATGAGGGTCTGTTTTAACCCTTCATTTTCTTTCAATGATTTTGTTTTGCCTATTCTTTTACTAATACCCCACTGTCCTGATTACTGTATCTTTACAGAAAATCTTGGAGAGAACTTTGTGACTATGCTGAGTCTTTTGCCTCTCCATAGAAACTTTAGAATTAGTTTATTAATATCATGAAATAACTTTCTGAAAACTTGATTGGCATTGCATCAAATCTATTTATCAAGTAACTAATGTTTAAACAATATAGAGTCCTCTGCAAACATGGAATTTCTCTCCATTTATTTCATTCATCTTTCATTTTTTAAATCAGGGTTTTGTTGTTTTCCTTATATAGCAATTGCAGATATTTTGTTATAGCAGTACCTAAGTATTTCATTTTGAGGGATTCCAATGTAAATAGTATTAATTTTTAATTTAAAATTTCACTTGTTCAGTGGTAGTACACAGGAAAGTTATTGACTTTCATACATTAGTCTTGTATCCTGTAATCTTGCTATAATTGCTTATCAGTTCCAGGAATTTTAGTTCTGTTTATTTGTTTCTTTATTTTTGTCAGTTCTCTTGAGTTTTCTACATAGATGATCATGTCATCTGTAAACAAAGACAGTTTTAATCCTTCCTTCCCTGTTATGGTTAGATATAGAATATTCCCTGAAGAGCTCATGTATTAATGTTCAGAGTTGATGTAATTAAGTCATGAGGGTTGAAATCTCATCAGTGGATAGATCCATCATGAAGGATTTACTGGGTGGTCACCTAGGCAGGTGTGGTGTGGCTGGAGAAGATGGGTCCCTTGGGGTGTGGCCTTAGGGACTGTGCTTTTGTGTTTGAATCCCCTTGCTTGCTGGCTCTCTTGCTTCAGGCCTCCATGATGTGAAAGCAGAGCCTTGCTCTTTCCTCTCTCTGATTCCCACCACCATGCCCTGAGCTCTGCAGACCCTGCCTCACATGGACTGAACTCCCAAAATCTCCAAAAAAACTGTCAGAAGACAAATCTTCCTTCCTCTAAGTTGTGTGGTCAGCAGGAAGAATGCTGTCTGAGATACTTTCTAATCATAATATATTCTATTTCCATTTCTTTTATTCTTTTATTAGCTGGGCCTTCCAGCACAATATTGATAAATACTGATAAGAGGGGACATCTTCACCTTGATCCTGCCTAGCACAGACTTGTAATTAAGATATTTAGACTACTTACATTTATGACAAATTGATGTCCTTGGGTTTAAATATAGCATTCTTAATTTATATTTATTCAATCTATATTTTGTTCTTTTGCTCACAAATTCTGATCTTTTGCATAAGTATTTTACACGATTCCATTTTGTTCTTTTGTGCTTATTTGCTATCCTCTTAAGTTGTGTGGTCAGTTGTTTTGGATTATATCGGTGAGAATGTTGACTGAGAAAATGTGCAGTTGAATCAATTATTAACCTGCATAGTCTGGGTCACCCCTTTGGGCAAGCAAGCTAAACAATATATATGCTAGCCAAAGTTCAGGGGCATCTAGAATGGGTGGTAGAGGAGGGATGTTATTAATAGTACCTATGGACTTGGGGCTGCTCCAGAAATAGGGCTATATGTTGTTGTTGTTGTTGTTGTTGTTGTTGTTGTTGTTTGCGGAACTGGGGATAGAACCCAGGAGCATTCTACCTCCGAGCTACATCCCCAGCACTATTTTTTATTCTTTATATTGGAACAGGGTCTCACTAAGTTGTGGAGACCTCACTAAGTAGCTGAGGCTGGCCGTGAACCCGGATCCTCCGGTCTCAGCCTCCCAAGTACTGGGATTACAAGCTTGCACCACCACACCTGGCTCTATATGTTAAGCTTTTCTCCTGCAGGATAAGGAAAAGAGGTATGCAAGGGTGGGACATGAGTGGAGCTGGGAAATACACTTTGAACCTCCTTCACATGTCTTCAGCTCACCTCAAAAGCCAACTGCCGAGAGTTACCATATGAACAGATGGTTTTCTGCATCTTTCTGACTGAGCATATTTTCTGGCTACAGTATTATACTATGCCTAAATGTAGGGAATTCCGGCAATTTCAAGTAGTTCATACCCCAGAAAAGCCCCTTAGCCCATCATGGACAGGAGTTGGTGGGTAATATCCCAGCTTTCTAGATTCCTACTGGGACATTAAGGTACATTCTATACAACTTTAATCCCAGTGAGATTAAAGACACTGGTGTGTGTTAGTTCCAACCTGAATTGATTCTCTGTGCTATCCCATAGCATGTGTGTTCTTATTGAAATTGTACTTGTTTACTTTCTAAGGTGTTTATTGATTGTTCAGCTATTTACTCTCAAAAGCAGCCCAGTTTGGATGATGAATGATATACAACTGTCAGGTCTGGATGTTTCAAAACTCAAACACTGGGCAGAAAGCTAGTGATATGAGCTGCATGAGAAATGATAACTGCAAACTGATAAGGCCCTATCTAAAAGGATAAATTGGCCTCAGATGAAAATAATGAAAGTTCAGACACAACAGCATAATGCATTCAGATTTTCCAAAGAAATGAGTCACCATCTTTACATAGAATATGCATTTATAAAAAAACCTAAATCAGCCTGTTGAAGAGACATCTGTAATTCCATGTTTATTGCAGCATGACTCACAATAGCAAAAAAAAGGATATGACCTAAGTGTTTATCAACTGATGGATGGATCCTTAAATTCCGATGCATATACACAACAAAATCCTCTTCAGCCACAAAAATAATGAAATTCTGTTATTTGCAGCAACATGGATAGAACTGGAGATCCTAATGTTAAGTGAAATCAGCCAGGCACAGAAAGACAAGTACCACATGATCTCATTTATATGTTGAATAAAAGAGGAAATCTTGTAGACTTTGAGAATAGAATAGTGGTTACAAGAGGCTAGGGGTGAGGGTGGGCTGAATAAAGATTGGTAAATAGCTACTAAGTTAGATAGGAGTGAGAGGTTCTGGTGCTACATGTAATGAAAATGCATTTCAAAAAGCTAGGAGAAAGGATTATGAATGTTTCACCATAAAGAAATGAACCTTTGAGAATGCAAATATGTTTAATCTGACTAAAGTATTATACAACATATGCATGTATCAAGAAATCAATACAGTGCCCATTAATATGTGCAATTCTTATGCTTCTGTTTCAATTAAAATGAATTCAATTTATAGTAAAAAGTAAATGTTGTAGTAAAATGTTTCAATACATAAATCGAATATATATATATCAAATTATTATAAGCAAAATACATATGCATAGTAAAGTAAAAGGCTGGGAACTTCTATTGCACACCAAAGTAGAAAAACTTTCTTAAAATTATGTCCTATCAAGAAGAACAAGAGCAGCCAACTTGAAGCTAATGTCGCAGATCAAATCTAAAACACTTTTACATCAAACTTAGTCCTGATGATAATTATAGTCTCATTTTGCGGAGGAAGGAGAAGTGGAAATCCAGAATACGTAAGAGGATAAGAATGTGTCAAGAACTCATTGAAAACTGCGGGGCAGTCAGAGGCAGAGCCAGCTCTGACAGACAGGCCCCTGGATTCCCCCGAGTACTCTTCTCGGCCCATACACTTTGTTGCATGTTCAAGCCCCTTTCTATCCTCTTCTAGACGCTCCAGTCCATATCATTTCAAATATTCAGTTCTGGAACAAATACTGGCATTTGAAAAAAATATGTGAAGAGTTTATCAGCCAATAAAAATATTTTTTGTAATTCATTCATTATGGTGCTCACTTAGATCCCCAACACTCACTTTAATTGGAAACAGTGTTTGACTGACTGCATAGGATAGTAACTGGTGTACAATTTCCAAATTCATATCAAGATAACATCCTCTCCCGGGAGTTTAGGGTCTGAGGAACTGGTTCCAAGTGAAAGAAATTGAAAGCTGAAAGCTCCCAGTAATGCGTGCTGCAGTTGGGGAGAACATGTTTAAGATGACTTTTGTATGACATAGAATAATGTGTGCTTTTTCATAAATTATTTGGTGTATATATGAGAAATAATTTGCTGAAAGCACTTGAAACATTTATTTACCTTGGAACGAATGCAGAGGCTCCAGAAGAGAGAGACTTGGCTAGTTGGGATGATTTTGTTTGTTCTTAGGCAATTGCTGAAATATGAAGACTGAAAACAGAAGGCGAGGTTTGCAAATACTGGATCTCCATAATATAAAAATTCATGTTTGTGGATGTTTAGAATGAATGACTTCCATAATATTTTGCAAAAGAATGTGGATGTTTCTCTCTCATTTCTATTCTACCTGACTGGACCCTCTCTCTTAATAATCCAATCTTAAATTCTCTATAAGATAGTAAATCATATATCACTTTTAAAAATGACTTGGGATCTGGCCAGAGTAGGTATTTTCCAAACTGACAGCAGTGTATAGAAGAGCATTCTTTGGAAAGGGTTAGTTAACCCGTTGTAAATGCAACCTAGTTTTTTTAATAGCCACCCTGCATTGATCCTTTCTATGCATAAAGTCAATAAATATGTGTGTCCCTACTTGGGCCAAAATATTGCACTAGGTTTTCCCTACCATACTAGCCTTCTCTATTTTTCTCCCTGTTTATTTCCTTCAGTGCACTATTACAAGCTACAATTATTTATTTGATTTTTATTAAAATAATGTCAATAGTCTATATTAGAAGGCATGAGGCCAGACCTTTGTGGTCTCATCACTACATTATGTCAAGGCTCTAGCACCAGTCATGACCTCAGGGTTTGATAAACTTTTATTCAAGGAGGATCTGTAATAAGCCAAGCACCACCTATCTGTGAAGTTGTGCAGTGCAACGGTTAGAAATACAGGATTGGAGATCCCACTGTTTGGGATTGGGTTTTGACTGCATTGTTTACTAAGTAGACTTGAAAAAGCTTCACTATATATTTTTCTGTGTCTGAATTTATTCATCTCTATACATGGCGATAATGACAGGACCTTTATTATGGAGTAATGTGAGGCTCCACCTGAAACAGAATGAGTGGTTAATAAATATTACTCCCTATAATAAGAGAGGCATGGCTAGCTCAAGTTCCCAGAGATTAGAATAAAAAATCAGAGAGATCAAGTAACTTGTTTAAGAACACACTGCTAGTGAGAAGCAGAACCAGTATTTGAACTCATGGTGGTCTGATTGCAAAGCGCAGTCTGCTAGTGTTAATCTGCTGACTGCCCACTACATAACACAGTCGACCTCCAGCAGTGAACAGTCTAGGGGACCATCATGCATATCCATAAATGACCCTGGTACAGGATAAAATGACTTCCCTGCTGCAGAGACGTCCACAGAACTCTGGAAACGTAAGGCAGTGAGAGGATGACTCCATTGCAGGTGTTCTTGAGATGGGGTTGGGAATTTGAACTGGTCAGAAGAGAATTCCATAAAATGCCTTTCTAAAATCACGACTCTGGGCTTCCCAAGCAGTCTCCAATCTATCCGCCTAGTAACCTTGTCACTAGGAAATTTAATTATCTGAATAATGGCTTCCACATGTTCTCCTTTTATATGGTTGTAGGTTCCAAACCACATGCAGAGGTAAAGAAGCTAAAGGAGGCCACTGCCATTTTCATTTGCTGATTTTCATCCTTACAGGAGGATGTCTCCCTTCTGCCTACATTGGCCTTGAGTAGATAAGAATGCCTCCCCATGTTTATTAAGCTTATACTATGTGTTAGGAATGCTTAGAAGATCCTTACATATAGCAACTAATCTATTCCTCATTACTACTGAACAGAGGTACTAGCTGGATTTGTAGAAAAGAGGGACAGTAAAACACCATGTCCCTGAGTGCCTTCCCTATTCCCAAAAAATTAGCCAAGTGGAATGAGAGGGTGAATCTAAGCCTGAATGTCCAGACACATATTATCTTGAAGGACATTGGCTTTCTCTCATGTACACTGGGAATTAGGACAAGTTAGTGTAGAAATCTGCTTTCTTGCATGCTTGCTAAGTTCCTTGGGATGCTGGTCATACAATTAGACAAAGTAAGCTAAGCCAATGCTGTCACTGCCCCTGTAGCCTAACTTACACAGCCCCTCCCACTGCAGTAATTGGTGTGAGCCAGAGCTCTGTGGAGAGGGAAGTGCTCACGCAGCCAGCTGCCACTGGTGTAATGGAGGCACCACTTTCTTTCTTTTTTTTTTTTTGCGGTACCGGGGATTGAACGCAGGGGCATTCTACCTCCGCGCTACGCCCCCAGCCCTATTTTTTAGACTTTATTTTGAAACCGGGTCTCACGAAGTTGCGGAGGGCCTCACCAAGTAGAGAGAGAGAGAGAGAGAGACAGAGAGAGGGAGAGAGAGAGAGAGAGCAGAGGCTGGCCGCGAACCCGGATCCTCCGGTCTCCGCCTCCCAAAGTACTGGGATTACAAGCGTGTGCCACCACGCCCGGCTGGAGGCACCACTTTCTAAAGAGTTACCAGAAGCACCAAATGAAACAGAGATACACCTGCCCAGTCTGTTGCCACTGGACCTTCTGACAAACACCTGTTTATCCCATCTCCACTGAATATTCCTGTAATCATTTCTCAATAAACCTTATGTTTTACATCCCATCCCTGGGTGTCTTTTGTGGTCTCTGGTCAATCTATCCCACTGCCCTAACAAGACTGGGCTGTGGATGGTACACATATCATTTCCACTTCAAATTTGAGGAAATTGAGGCATAAAGAAATTAAGCAGTTTGCACAGATCACCCAACCAGATAACAAAAAACTAGGGTGTGAACTCAGGCACCAAGGTATCTGAGCCCACATGTTAACACCTGAAGTTCTGTCTACAGCCTCTATGAGATTTTGAGTCTTGTTGAGACATGGCAAACATTCCTAGAGCGAGAAACAGGGCAGGCGTGGGAGAAGTTAGGTCTCTTTGACAGTTTCCTATGGGCTGGGCAGCACCTCTTCTTCTTTTTGACCCTCCCTCCCTGACAATAGTGAGTCTAGGGTCAACAGTGAGTTGACAATTCATTTGGAGTCACCTAAGATAACGGCTTTATGTATCACCCCACATTAAACCAGAATGATACTTCTTATTTGCTTACGCCATTTTACATTCAATTTCTAATAAATTAGGAACTTGAACTACTGTCTTACATATCATTGGAATGTGTCTCTATTCTCTCCCTCATGTCACGGAGAAATCCTGTAAGGAACAACTTGACTGTCTTCCTGCCTCCCATCTTCTCTCCTCCAATTCATCCTCTGTTCTCCAACTGGCTTATGTCAAGGAAGAGTGTGCACATTCAAAAGGTGAGTTAAAGAGAGTTGAATAAAGCAAGTACTTAGGAAGGAAAAACCATTTCGCCACAAAGCCTGAAGGGGGTGGGGAGAGGGAGAACATAGTTACTTGAACTTAGCAAGACCTGTGGTTGTGGGAGAGAGATGACCATTGTCACAAAGCTGTGGTCACATCAACCACTACCAAGACCAGCGCCTTGGAGGAGAAGGTGGGAGGGTGAGGGATGTACCTAATGTATGTATGCCTCTCTCCCCTCCATCTTCAGATGTCTATTGAAAGCTGAGAGCCAGGAGTCTATGTGTAATAGTCAATAAGGACTGAGAATGGACCTTGGAGGGTAGGAGGAAACAAGCCAGCGCAGGTCATTCTTCCCCATTTTTTTTGTTCATTTTGATTTTTTTTAATCAATGCTACTGTAAACATCATATGTATTTCTTTGCAAACTCAGTCTCTAATTCTGTAGGACAGATTGCTAGTTGTGGGACTGTCAAAGGGCTCTGGAAGTTTTAAATGTTTGCAGATGCTACCAAATAACTTATCCCCAACATTGCAGCAATTTCACCAACACTGTCTATACACTTTCATTAGCAGCAGATGTTTTCAATGTCCTAAAATGTGTTGATAAAATTGGTGCAAATTATTACTTACTGATTTATTTTGCATTTCCCAAATGACTAGTGAGATTGAGTATGATTTCTTAAGTACATAATGGATCACTTCTGTGAATTTCCTGTTCCTATTAGGTATGTCTGTATTGTCAATCTTTATTTCACTTGCCTTTCTCTTTTATTTATATAGTCTTAATTGTAAACAAGATTTGGGGTATTTTTCATTTTTCTTAGGGTCGAATTTCCAAAATAAAAATCTGACCTTCAGCTTACAAGGTTCCCCTTTCCTTCAGGATAAAGCCCAAATTTCTTTGCTGAATTAAAGGGCTTTTTCATGATGTGGTTCCTGGCAAGCATCTCAGCCTCACCTCTGGTTGTTTTCCTCCCATACCTCAGGTCAGGGACAAACTTCTACACTCTTACACTATACTCAGTACCAGTGCATCTCAAGCCGGGCATGGTGGTGGATGCCTGTAATCCTAGCACTTGGGAGGCTGAAACAAGAGGATCACAGGTTCGAGGACAGCCTCAGCAAGTAGTGAGACTCTCATCAACCTAACAAGACCCTGTTTCAAAATAAAAATAAAATAGGGCTTGGGGTGTAGCTCAAAGGTAGAGTGTCCCTGGGTTCAACCTCCAGCACCACCAAAAAAAAAAAAAAAATCAGTGCATCTGCACTCAATGTTTTTTGTTTTGTTTTGTTTCTCCTGAGATGGTTATCTTATTCCTCTTGCTGTTTAACTCATTTCCCCAAGATTCATTTTAAACATTGTCTCCTCTGTAAAGCCAACATGTTTGTGACTCACTTCTCTTTCTAGAGTGAGCTGCAGCTGGCTGTCAGACATGGGGGCTGGATTAAAGGCAAATCAGAGACAATATGTTGGGAACATGAAATATCAAGATGAATCAATTCTAGTGCCTGTGTCCCAGGGATCCACAGCCTAGTGGCTTCCTTACATTTCCCACATGGAACAGAACAAGTTTCAATGACATATCAACACTCTTTACTTTGATTTTAACTACCATTTGTTTTCCCCGAAAAGACTCAAGGCAGTGGTAGCTCCTAGAAGATCCTCACACCATGTGTCTAAGTCCCTTCAGAGAGACCTCAGTGGCCGAACTGCAGCATTGTGAGTGACTCCAGAACATACAATTATAATGAGGCAGCCTCTAGCCCCCACTACCAAATACCTAGCTTTGATACCCTCTGGCTGCAGAGATGCTGTGCGATGAGACATAATGAATGAGGCTTCACTGCACAGGAAAGCTCTACCTGGATGCATCAGTCACTCTCTTAACAGGCCCAGCTCCCTGTGGCTTAGAATGCCATCATGCACTGAACACTTAAGCCCTGTTTTTAATCCCAGCTGAGAAAAACTCCAATAATACAACCCTAGCACTCCTGACCATCTCTAATTTATTTTTAATTTATTATTCTTATTATTTTGGTACTGGAGATTGAACCCAGGGGCATTTTACATCTGAACTACATCCTCACCCTCCTCACTTTTTAAAAACAGGATCTTGCTAAGTTGCTGAAATTCTTGCTAAGTTGTTGAGGCTGGCCTCAAACCTGTGATTCTCCTGTTTCAGCCTCACAAGTACTGGGATTACAGGTGTGGGCCACCAAATCTGGTTCCACCTCTACTTTAAATAAACTCAATGCATGAAGGCTCAGATTTATATAACAATATGATTCTCATTTTAAAGTAATTCAAATAAAAATTAATCTGCCCCTCCTGTCCCCCCAAAAGAAATCCTCAGAAGTTAGTTCCCCGTTGCACTTAAACTAGGATTTGAAAGACACCGTGTCAGAGCATACAATGGAAAAGTCAAAAGTCTCCAAGCATGGGTAGGACAGGGAACCATTCTAAGCCTCAGTGTCCTGAGGATACTGTCTGCCTTCCAGGACAATGATAAGGAATGAAGGAGTGCATGTCTATGAAGTGCCTAGAACAGCAAATAAAAATAGAAATAAATGGTAGACAATATTTCCTTTCATTTTTAAAGCCTATCTTCCATTTCTCCCACTATTCTGGGTATGGAAGGTGACACAAGAGTGTCAAGTCAGCTGGTTTCTAGTCCCATTTCTGACACAACTAGTCTTATTTCTTTATCTAAACTCTGCATATTTCCAAGAATTTTAGATGACTTAAAAACCAGCAAGTGAGACAGCCCAATAATTAAAGATGTATACATTTGAATGCAGGAAACCACATTTATCAAACTCTTTCTTGGTAAAAGATTGTATTTCTTTGGGGAAAAATGATAAAATATCCTTTGTGAGTTGATCTTCGTGTGTCATTGAAGGAGATGGGTACTCTTATCCTTTTTTGGAAGACCCTGATTGTTCTAGGTGTATAATTTGGGAGGATGTCAAAAAGCAGAGAAAGAATGGAATTTGTTTTATTTTATTTTTAAATTTTGAGCAGTTTATTCTTGTCATTACAGTGTTTGACATATAAAGATGAAAGACATAACAGTAAACAGAAAGAGGCACACATTCCCATACTGAAAGAAGACATGCTATATATACAAAAAATGCAGCAAATAGTAAAGTATTCAAAATAATTTTTGACACTTCAGATGTGACATACTTACAAGAAAAGTATAAGTTCCAAAATAATTAATTTCCATCGATTTTTAAAAGAATACTACTACAAAGGTAAGAAAATTAGAGTTCAATTAGTGACTGTGGTTGGGTAGAATCAGATATGGAGAGAGCTTGAAAAGATTATTAACTGCTTGGGAAATAGGACAGAAAGAAAAATATCCTAGATGGGGAGAATGAAACTATCTAACAGGAATTTTAAGTTGTTTGCAAAATTTGTGTCTACCCCATAGTGAGATCTTCTATAAAGTCTGCATTTCTCACTAAAACTTGGCAGTCAAAGAAATCTTTGGGGAACTCTCTATTTTATGTTCAAGTTTGGTTTGGTTTGGGGATAAAATAGATGCTGCCAATAGGAATGCAGTAGTTCAATGAATAATAGATAGCTGATAAGCAATGTACAATCGATAAAAACTTAAAACATGCCAGGTACAATGGTGCACACATGTAACCCCAGGGACTCAGGAGGCTAAGGCAGGAAGATCGCAAGTTTGAGGCCAGCTTGAGCAATTTATGGAGACCTTGTCTCATAATACCCTGTCTCATAATATAAATAAATAAATCTATAAATAAATAAACAAACAAATAAGTAAATGGGATGAGGATGTGGCTCAGAAGTAGAATGCTATTGGATTAATTCCCCAGTACTAAAAATATAGCCTCCAAAAAACAAAAACATTTTACACATGCTGGGTCTTGGGCATCGTGCTTGGTGGTTCAACAGTGACAAAAATGACACAGTAAGGGAGGATTAAACATGCAAGGTTCTACAAGACAGAGAGATGTGTGTTCTGAGAAAATGCTGATATAATTTATTCTATGTAGTGGTAATGGCACAGGGAAAGCTACAGAGAGTAGGGACATTTTGTCAAGAATTTGAAAGATGAATAAGAGCTTGCTGGGCTGATAAGGTGGAAAAAGACAAGAATGACAGAGATGAAAGAAGCCTCAAAATCAGAAAGCCTCACAAGTGTACATAGAAGTGTACATAGACGAAAGATGGGTAAGTTGATAGATGAGATGGATGGATAGATGCATAGATAGATAGATAATAGATAGATAGATAGATAGACAGATAGATAGATGACATATGGGTAAATAGGAAGGCAGATTGATAATAAATAAATAGGTAAGGTGTAGTCTCTCTGGTGTGACTGAAGAGATGAATACAACTGGTGGAGAAGGGAAGGTGGTGAAAAAGGCCAGGGCTAGATTTTAAAATATTATTCTCCATCTTTTATTCCCACTCAGTAGATCCTGAGACAACAAAATTCTTTAAAATTTTTTTTACTGTATTCTCTTAGGCAAAGAGAGGCAGCTACTGATAAATAATAATTGATAATTTTCCCATAAAGCTGAGTAAGTCAAAGCCTCTTGAGCCCTAGGATCAATTCCTCTGTGCCTCAATTTCAATTGCCTCAGGGTCTTTATTCTGCCACTGAGATGTTCTATGCTTTCAGAAACTTTTACAGCATCCATTATTACTCTCATGAGTTGCTAAATTCCCACCATTTCTAGGACACAAATCTCTTCTGCTAGGAAGGACCAGATGGAACGAGGAGGGACGGGACTCCTTCGGGTATACAGGAGTGACCATTTATCTAACATAGCATCATGTCAACAGTTTTTTGTTAAGAGTATAATGAAATTGGAAGCTGTGAACCACAGAGAAAAAGGGAAGCAGAGATCAAGACAAAGATGTTCCATTGAGTTCATTCTTAGCTGGAACAAACTTTCTCATTTGTACTCAACTGCAATCATCTCTGTTTTCATTTTAAAATAAAGAACTGGAAGTGATTGGTAGAACCACAAAATGTCAGAGATAGCAGAGCTGAAAGAATTTTAAGCAAAGTGTTTGAACAGAAAGCGTGTGGGCTTATAATGTCCAAAATATATGCTTAAAAATCTCCAATTAAGCATACACTAGCTAGAAGAGTCTAGACAACCTTTGCAAGTGTTTTGATCCTTATTTTTTGTTTATCAAATGGGGATAGCAGTATTTGCCCTGAAAATGCATAATGAATATTAGAAGTAATATTAATAAGGATTCCAGAGCAAGTAGACATTTAGTAAATAACCGTTGCTATTATAGCAACCTTCTCTATCTACCCTGTCCCAAGACTCATTCTCTGAATGTGAATGTTGAATTATTGAATCACTAAAATATGCACTCAATACTCAGGGATACTTTTTTTTTTTAATTTTGAAGCATCTGGAGCCCTTGTACATGTCCTGTGTCACATGGACTAAGAAGGCCATATCTCACACAACCAAAGTTTTCATGCATATCCCAAGAGTCATATTCACTTGTGATCTCTCCCAGGATCCCTATACTAGATCTCCTGAATCCCCAATAGAACTTAAAACAAACAAAATATAGGTGCTAGAATTAATTTCTATGATGTCAATGTACTTCTTGATTTGAAATATCGTACTAAGAGAAGTTAGAAGTTATAAAGCAATTAAATGAATTGCATTTTAATTTTTCCCCACTAGAGTGATAAAAGATACGGAAGATCTAAAGAATGTTGTTCAAAACAGTTTATCTAATGGACATTACTGTTAATGGTCTGTATTCTTCTAACATATTACCTCAAAAATTATCTTCAAAGTACATTTAATAAAACAATAGGTTAAGCCGGGCGTGGTGGCGCACGCTTGTAATCCCTGTACTTGGGAGGCGGAGACCAAAGGATTCGGGTTCGAGGCCAGCCTCAGCTACTTAGTGAGGCCCTCCACAACTTCGTGAGACCCGGTTTCAAAATAAAGTATAAAAAATAGGGCCGGGGGTGTAGCATGGAGGTAAAACGCCCCTAGGTTCAATCCCCGGTACCGCAAAAAAAAAAAAAATAGGTTAAGAAAATTCATTTGGACTTGCTTAAAACACCATTGAGTTGCATTATCCACATGAGTTATTCTTCCCATAAATTTGAAAAATCTTAAAATTAAATTTATTATTTTGGACCTAAATGAAAAAAAGTAGCTTGACATCAAACAGAGTCAAGCTGGGTTAAAATGACATCTTTCATGACTTGGGCACCTTATTTAACTTTTGAGCCTTAGTTTCTTCACACATGAAATGACAGTGGGCTGGGCATCATGGTACATGCCTATAATCACAGTATTTGGGAGGCTGGGGCAGGATTGCAGTTTTGAGGCGAGCAACTTAGCAAGACCCTCAGCAACTTAGTAAGACCCTGTTTTAAAAAATAAATAAATAAATGGCTGGGGTGTAGCTTGGAGGTAGAATCCCTCTGGGTTCAATCTACAGCACACACACACAAAAAGAAATAAATAAAATGGCACCTATCTCTTAGGACAATTTTCAAGTGTAAAGCACTCAACAGAGGACTGCATTCTAAGACAAGACTCCTGTAGTACGACTCTTTTCACATCTCCTTCTTCCTTAGCTACTCTCAGTAGGTCTTTTTTCCTGTAGACTTAAGGTGTTAGCTCCTTATTTTTCCATCAAGATGCTCTGTATTGTGGCCTCAGCTGACTTTTTTGTGAAATTCTTATTCCATAAGCTCCGCATCTACTCCATTTGAACTACTCACTATTTGCTTCCCATATCCCAGAAGGCTCTAACTCATGTCTTTGCTCATCCTATTTTATCTGATAATCAGGCTCTACCTGAAGCCTATCAAAATTCTGCCTAGCCTTCAAAATTTCTGCTCAAATGTTTCAAACTCCTTGACATTTTTCAATTTCCACTAATGTCCTAAGGCTGGGAATGTCCTCCTTTCTCCTCCAAATTCTCACAGAATTTGAATCAACATTCATTTATCATATGCTACGTGTCCAGCTCTGTATAAGAACTGCAAGACAAGACACAAAACTCATCTATCATAATGAATACAATATATTATAGAAAAGAACTTAATGGAAAAGCTGTATAATAATAACATCGCATTTCCCCTTCTCTTACCTGATTATAAATAATTGCCACTTAATGTCTGGTATGAAATAGACACCTTATAACAGTTAACTCCTGGATAATTAATATGATTCCCATCTTAACTTCAATGAAAGCAAAGAAACAGAAGTGAACTTCAGAGAGGTTAAGAAACTTGCTTACATCAGATGTTATGACTTCAAAACTCAGAACTGTGCTACATATCTCTAAGCTTCTGTACTACATGAGAAGAAAACATTCATTCTGAACTCAGAAGGGACTCCAGTAGCTCAGGGTTCGAGTGAAATTAATCTGTGCACACCACCATGGCACATATTTGATACTGGGTTAGTGAGCAGAAGAGACTTGGGGATGTGGCCATTATATCCACAAAGGTTATAATTGTGTTGCTATAACAGCCCTGAAATCTTCGTAGTTAAAGCAACACAAATTTAATTTTGTTCACACTACCTATATGCTCATTGATGGCTTCCCTCAGGCAATATCTAGGCTGACAGCCTAGCCACAGCAGATACTTGGCAATTTAGGTGATAGAAGAAAAAAATTCTCTGGAATTTTCTGTATTGAAAATCCTTGGTCCCTAAAGGCTTAAATCATGCTTTCTTTGTTGTTGTTATTATTGCTGTTCGTAAAGAATCTTTTGTTTACACAGTATGCACCAAGTAACATGATAATCACTAGTAATACTATAAAGACTTCAAAAGTCTTTGCTAAAGTGATGGCCCTGTAGAGCAACCAGGTGTTCAAAGAAATTGACATGTTTACAAATATATAAACCATGATAATAATTTAATATAAACCAACATGAAAATTTCCACCAGAATTTGTTGTATCTCCCACATAATTTCATTATCCAATGTGTTCAATATTTAATAAAAGGCAAAGAATAATGTTCACTTTGTGTATCTGTTTGTTCATGCAGATGGCACCAACAGATGATTCCAGGTATAAATATACTATAAAGCAAAATTAAGGTAAAAGGAAGATTATTAAATTTTGAAAATTGATTAGGGGAAATATATATACGAAATGTAAGCTCTTTATATACAAAGGTGACTTATATTCTGAAATCTGCAGCCCCATCAATGACAGACTAAACACATGCAAACAGTTACTGCCATTGGAAAGCTGGGGAACTGAGCCATAGGGAAATTAATGTTCCACTCAATCATTTTCAAAAAATGTTTGGTAGGACTTACCCCATTTATAGAAAGAGGAAAAGAGAACTTGCACATTTCTTGCCAGAAAAGGCTTCCCAAGTTTCAGATAAGTATTGATATTGGCTTCAAGACAGCAAAAATCACACACAAACTCAAGTCCAATAGCCATATGGAAGACTTTGAGGAGCCTTAAAATATTGCATTCAGTATCTTTCCATTTATGATAGGTTGTAATAAACATTTTTTTTGCTATTCAAGGTCAACCAAACCAGCAATTTGGCTGTCAATGCAAAGAGATTTTTTTTTCTAGGAGATGCACAATCTTAACTTATAATTCTGTGAGGTTTGACAAATGCATCCACCCATGTAATTCACATCCCTATCTACAGAATGTAACTGTCAACCTAGAATTTTCCCTCTACTGCTGTTCAGGTAAAATATTCCCAGGAGGCCCCATTGCGCTCTCTGAATTTTCTTTTATAACAATAAAAAATAGTATTGGCTGTGATAGGAATTTCTATAAATGGAATCGTACAGCATATACTCTTCAAAGTCTGGCTTCCTCTGCTCAGCATGATATCTATACAATCCAGTCATGTTTCCAAGTGTGAAGGTTGTTCCTTTTGATTACTTAGTATTATTACATTACATGAACATACTACAATTTGACAATTCTAGTTTTAGGCCATTTGAAATAAGTTTTTCTGCGAGCAGATTTTACAAATCATTTTGTTAGCATATTTTGTCACTTCTTTTGGCTAAATACCAAACAGTAGATATCCCAGGTCATAAAGAAGAAGTATATTTAATTTTATAAGAAAATGTTCAATTTTTCCAAAGTATCTGTACAATTTTATACTCCCACCAGAAATGTATTAGAATTTGGTGACTCTCCAATCTCACCAATATTTTCTGAAAACATTCTTTTAATTAGTGAAACCACATTGCAGTTGGAATGTATATTTTCCTGATGACTAACAGTTCTAAGAAATTTTTATGTGTTTATTGGCTATTTATATAGAATTTTTTATTATTGGTACAATCCCATTTTTATTGGGCAATTCATTTTATTGTATATACAGGAATTGTGTACATTCAGGATAAAAGTCCTTTCCCAAATGTATGTGTTATATTTTGTCTCATAGTGTGACTTGTTTTTCAATTTATTTATTATTTTTATTTATTTATTTTGTGTGGGGGAGACTAGGTATTGAACCCAGGAGCATTCTACCTCCAAACTACATCCCCATACCTATTTTTATTTTATATTTTGTTTTGAAATAGGATCTTGCTAAACTGCTGAGGCTGACTTTGAACCTGTCTCAGCCACCCAAGTACTGGGATTACAGGCATGAGCCATGACAACCAACCTGCTATTGATTTATTTTGATGAGAAGAAATTTTTAATTGAATTTGTCCTGTCTGAGAAAAATTTTGCCTACTTCATATTTTCCTCTAGAAAATAATTAATTTTAATTTGTGTATAGAAAAGTTATTCATTTTTGTAAGTTGATTTTTCTATCCAGCTACTTTGCTGAATTTACCAGCTCTAGAATTCTTATGGTTGAGTTTTCTGGGGTCTTCTAAATATAGGATAATATCAGCTGAAAACAGATAATTTCATTTCTTCTTTCCCTATTTATATCCCTATAAATTAGACCAGAAACTTAGCAACTACTAACAGAAAACATAGGACCTACTCTCCAACATATAGGCACTGGCGGACTTTCCTAATAAGATGCCCAAAGCTCAGGAAATAAAACTTAGAATCAATAAAATGGGATGACATCAAATTAAAAAGATTCTGCGCAGCAAAAGAAACAAGAGTCTGAAGAGACACCCTATAGAATAGGAGACAATCTTTTCCAGCTACTCCTCTGATAAAGGACTAATATCTAGAATATATGAAGAACTAAAAAAACTTAACACTAAAACAAAATAATAACCCAATCAAAAAAATGGGCAAATGAACTGAGTAGAACTTCTCAAAAGAAGAAATACAAATGGCCAACAAATACCTGAAAAAAAATGTTCAACATCATCAGCACTCATGGGAAATGCAAAATCAAAACTACACTGGTTTAATCTCACTTCATTTAGAATGGCAATCATCAAGAATGCAAACAATAATAAATGTGAGTGAGGATGTGGGGGAAATAGGGACTATTATAAACTGTTGGGACTGCAATCACTATGGAAATCAGTATGGAGGTTCCTCAAAAGACTGGGAATGGAACCACCATATGTCACAGCTATACCACTTCTCAGTATCTTTCCAAAAGAATTAAAATCGGAATACTATAGTAATAAATGCATATTCTTGTTTAAAGCAGCACAATTCACAAGAGCCAAATTATGGAACCAATCTGTATCAGCCAACACATGAATAAATGAAAATCTGATGTATACACACAATGGAATTTTACTCAGCCATAAAGAAGAACAAAATTTTGTCATTTGCAAACAATGGATAGAACTAGAGGATATTATGCTACATGAGATCTGTCAGTCTCAGAAAGTCAAGGGTCATATGTTTTCTCTCATATATGGAAGCTAGAGAGAAAATAGTAAACAAAAGGGACTTCAGATAGATGAGGAGAGGGTCTGGTAGAATAATATAAGGGGATTGGGGAGGAGGTGGGGAGGGGAAAAAGGAGGATTGAGGAAGGAAATAGTTCAAATAATGTTATGTCAATATATGAAGGTATTACTACCAATCTCACTGACATGGAGGGAGGGAAGAGTGGAGAAGGAGGTGGGATTTGGAGGAAAATGCACCAAGTGATGTGTGCATGCATGTTTGTATCATTTTGAAACTCAACATGATGTATAATTACAATGTAACAAGAAAAATATAAAACAAAGTAATTAACTTTAGCTTTTACATTTGGGTCTCTATCTTGAATTATTTTTTGTGTATTATTTGAGATAGGCATTACTTTTATTTCTACTATGTATAACTGCTCTTTTGGTACCGTATATTAAAAAGGATGTCCTTGCTTCATTGGAATACTTTGGTACATTTGATAAAAATAAATTGAGCATCTGTTTCTGTCAACATTCTCACTGCCATTACCCAAAATACCTGACCACTGCAACTTAGAGAAGGAAGATTTATTTGCTCGCAGTTCTGGAGATCTCAGGGATTTAGTCCATGGTAGGCCAGGTGAAATCTGTGAAGATCAGGGCATGGTGCAAGAAGCAGAGAGAGATAGTGTGCAAGGGCTCTGCTCTCACATCATGGAGGCTGGCAGCACAGAGAGTGAACAAGGAGAGAAGGGACCATACATAATCCCCAGGGCCATATCCCCAGGAGCCCCTCAGCATCTAAGCCCTGCCTCCAACATGGCTGCCTTGTCTTTCTGAGGTCTAGGGGGATATCCTAAATCCAAATCACAACAGTGTCTCAGTGTGCAAATTTCTGAACTCTGTATGTTCTGTTGATGTATATCTGCCCTCCTACCAATTCTTATCTATAAATTTATATTTAAATTGTGTTTCCCTGAGGACAGTGTATAGAATCTCCTTCATTACCACCTCCAGCCCCTGAAAGTCACTGATCTATTTTCTGTCTTTCTTTTTTTATTGGTGCATTGTAATCATACATTGTGATGAAGTTCAGGGTGATAGAGGCATATATGCACACAGCACTCGTTGAACCCTTCCCCAGTTCCCACCCCACTCCCTCTCCCTCCCCACCTTCCCATTCTCAACACTGTGATTGGCATTGATAAATTTGAGTATGTGCATCATGTCCATTGAAGTGCTTCCCTCTTCAAGTCTTCTTCCCCTCCTGCCTCCCTCAGTTAGGTCCCCTCCCTCACTCCACTAAGGTTTCTCTTCCTTTATCTGGACTCTCTCCTGTGTCGCAATTTCTCCCTAGAATCTACATATGAGGGAAAATATCCAACCTTTCCTTTATTGTAACTGACTAATCTCACTTAGCATAATATTCTCTAGTTCCATCCATTTCCCTGAAAATGACATAATTTTGTTCTTCTTTATGGCTGAGTAAATTTTTTTGTGTGTGTGGTACCGGGGATTGAACCCAGAGGGGTTCTACCTCCGAACTACACCCCTGGCGCTATTTCTTATACTTTATTTTGAAACCGGGTCTCATGAAGTTGCGGAGGGCCTCACTAAGTAGAGAAAGAGAGAGAGAGAGAGAGAGAGAGAGAGACAGGGAGAGAGAAAGATAGAGAGCTGAGGCTGGCCACGAACGCTGATCCTCCGGTCTCCGCCTCCCAAAGTACTGGGATTACAAGCGTGCGCCACCACGCCCGGCGCCTGAGTAAAATTTCATTGTGTGTATAACTTATAATTTTGTAATCCATTTTGCTGTTGACGGATATCTAGACTGCTTCCATAATTTGGCAATTATGAATTGTGTGCTTTAAGCATAGATATGCATGCATTACTATGGTAGTCTGGTTTCAATTATTTTGGGTAGATACCAAGGAGTGGTATAGCTGGGTCATATGGTAGGTTCATTCTCATTCTTCTGATGACTCTCTACACTGTTTTGCAAAGTGGCTGCACTAATTTGCAATCCCACCAATAGTATATCATGGTTCCTACTTCTCCACATCAGTTCCAGCATTTATTGTTTGTGTTTTTAATGATTGTCATTCTAATTGGGGTTAGGTGAAATCTCAGGATAATTTTATTTGCATCTCTCTGATTGCTAATGATTTTGAATGTTTTTCATATATTTATTGGCCATTTGTATTTCTTCTTTTGTGATGTGTCTATTTCACTTGCCCATTTTTTGATTGGGTTATTTTTTTTAGCAGTCAGTTTCTTGAATTCTTTGTATATTCTAGATATTAATCCCCTGTCAGAGAAGTAGGTGGCAAAGATCTTCTCCCATTCTTTTGGCTCTCTCTTGAGGTTCTTGATAGTTTCCTTTGTTGCACAGAAGCTCTTCAGTTTAATGCAATCCCATGTATTAATCCTCATTTTAATTTCTTGTGCCTTTCAGGTCTTATTGAGGAAGTTTTTAACCAGGACTATATTTTGGACCATTGGTCCTATGCCCTTTTCAAGTAACTGCAAAGTCTGTTCTAATTATGAGATCTTTGATTCATCTTGAGGTGACCCTTGATTAAGGTGGGAAAGTGGGATTTATTTCCATTTTTCTACATATGAATAACCAATTTTGCCAACACCATTTGTTGAAAACGCTATCTTTTTTCTAGCATATGTTTTTGGCCCCTTTGTCAAAAATCATTTGGCTGTAAGTGTGTGGTTTGTTTCTGAATTTTGTATTCCACTCCATTGGTCTATGTGTCTGCTTTTGTGCCAATACCATGCTGTTTTTACTTCTATTACTGTAGTATAATTTGAAGTCAGGTATCGTGATGCCTCCTGCATGGTTCTTATTGCTGAGAACCATTTTGGCTATTCTGGGTCTTTTGTTATTCCATGTGAATTTAAGGACTGATATTTCTAGATCTGTGAGGAATGACCATAGTGTTTTAAAAGGCATTGCATTGTATCTGTACATCACCTTTGGTAGGATAGCCATTTTGATATTTATTCTGCCTACCCAAGAGCATGGGAGATCCTTCCATTTCCTAAAATCTTCAATTTTTTCCTTTAGTGTATTATAATTTTCACTGTAGAGGTCTCTTACCTCCTTGGTTAGATTTATTCCTAAGTATTTTATTTTATTTTTTGAGGTTATTGTGAATGGACTTTTTTTCTGGATTTCTTTTTCAGTGGATTCATGGTTGGTATATAGAAAAGCTTCTGATTTTTTTAGATTTATTTTGTATCCAGACCCTGCTGGATTTGTTAAACAGTTCTTAAAGTCTCTTGGTTGTGTTTATTGGGTCTTGTAAGTAAAGGATCATGTCATCTGCAAATAGGGATCATTTCAATTCTTTTCCTATTATTCCTTTGATTTCTTTCTCTTGCCTTATTGCTCTGACTGGAGTCTCGAGTACTATATTGAAAAGGAGTAGTGGTAGTGGGCATCCTTGTTTGTTCCTGATTTTAAAGGGATTCTTGCAGTTTTTCCCCATTCAATATGATGTTGGCTGTGGGCTTATTGTATATTGCCTTTATGATGTTGAGGTAAATTCCTTCAATTCAGATTGTCTTCCGTGTTTTTAACATAAATGGGTGTTGGATCCTGCCGAATGCTTTTTCAGCATCTATTTAAATGATCATGTGATTTTTTCCTTAGTTCTGTTTATGTGGTGAATTACATGAATTGTTTTTCATATGTTGAAACAGCCTTGTATTCCTGGGATAAACCCGGCATGGTAGTGATGTATAATTTTCTTGATGTGGTTTTGAATGTGTGTTGCTAGTATTTCATTAATTTTGTGTCTAAGTTCATCAACAATATTGGTCTGTAAATTTTTTCTTGAGCTTTCTTTATTTGGTTTTGGTATTAATCTGATACTGGCTTCATAGAATGTGTTAGGAAGAGTACCATTTCTTTCTATTTCATGGAATAGTTTAAGAAGTATTGGAATTAAATCTTCTATAAAGGTTTTATAAAATTCAGCTGAGAATCCATCTAGAACTGGGATTTTCTTTGATGGTAAGCTCTTTATTGCTGTTTCACTCTCTTTGCTTGCTATTGGTAGGTTTAAATTTTTTATATCCTCTTGATTCAGTTTAGGAAGGTTGTATGTGTTTAGAAATTTGTAAATTTCTTCTAGGTTTTCCATGTTATTGGAGTATAGTTTTTCAAAATAGTTTCTGATAATCCTCTGTATTTTCATGCTGTCTGTGGTGACATTACCTTTTCATCTCTTATTTTAATGATTTGGGTTGATTATCTCTTTCTTTTGGTTAGAGTAGCTAATGGTTTGTTTATCTTGTTTATTTTTTTAAAAAAAACAGCTTTTGGTTTTGTTGATTTTTTGTATTTTTTTCTTGTTGTTGTTCTCTACCTCATTGCTTGCTGCTCTGATTTTAATGATTTCCTATCTTCTACTGGCTTTGGTATTTAGACTGTTCCTTCTTTTCAAGGACTTTGAAGTGTGTCATTAGGTTGTTTATTTGGTGATTTTCTGTTCTTACGTGAGCAATCAGTGCTATGAATTTTCTTCTTAATACTGCCTTCAAAGTGTTCCAGAGATTTTGATATATTGTGTCTCTATTTTCATTTAGTTCTAGGAATATTTTTACTTCTCCCTTTATTTCTTCTATGACCCAGTCCTTGTACAGAAGTGTAGTATTCAGTCTCCATGTATTTATGTAATTTCTCTAGGTCTTCTTATTGTTGATTTCTAATATCATTCCATTATGGTCTGAAAAGAGGCAGAGAATTATGTCACATTTTTTGAATTTGATAGTTCTTGCTTTGTAGTGCAGGAAATGATCTATTTTGGAGAAGCTTCCATGAGCAGCTAAAATGAATGTGTATTCAGCTGTAGTTGGTTGGAATATTCTGTATATGTCTAGTAGGTGCATTAGGTTTATGGTGTTCTTTAGGTCTGAGGCATCTTTGCTAATTTTTCGTCTGGAAGATCAGTCTAGTCATGTGAGAGGAGTGTTGAAGTCTCCTGGTATTATTTTATTAGGGTCTATGTGAGACTTATTGTCACAAAGATTTTGTTTTATAAAAGTGGTTGCACCTATATTCGGAGCGTAAATGTTGACTATTGTTATATCATCTTGTCTATCACTATCAGTAAGGTTTTCCCAGTTTTTCTTCTCCCACAATAGAAATAGAATCACATAGCATGCAGCATTTTGAATCTGGATTCCTTCACTAAGGATGATGCACTTGAGATTCATCCACATTATTGCAGGTATCTGTAGATCATTCCTTCTTATTACTATGTAGTAATCTCTTGCGAAGATGTGTGGTTTAGCTCTTCACCAATTGAAGGTCACATTTAGTTGTTGCCAGATCTTGGAGACTGTAAATGTAGATATCAAATATATTCACATACAGGCGTTTCTGTGGACATATGTTTTTATTTCTCTTGAGAAAATATGTAGAAGCGGAATTGCTGGGTAATATTTTAATTTTCTAAGAAACTGACAAACTGTTTTCCACTGAGGCTGGACCATTTTGCATTTCCAGCAGCAATGTATGAGAATACAAATCTTTCTACATTTTCTCCAACGTGGCATTGCCTATTCTTTTTTTTTAAATTCTAGTCATTCTAGGAGATTTATAACAGTACATCATAAGAATTTTAACTTGCACCTTCATAATGACTGAAGACATTGAACTTCTTTACCTGGATATGTTCATAAGCTTGAGTTATCTCTCAACAATATATACATATATCAAAACATCACATTATGCCCCATAAATATATAAAATTATTGTCAATTAAAAGTAATATGAAATAAACAAAGAATGCCAACTTTTAACATGTTACCGGATTCCACCTTATCAGCTTTTATGAGGAAACCAGCATCTTTCTGCTCTGTGCCATAGTTGAGACCATCCATGTTTCTCCTTAGAGGGTCCTCCTCCTGCAGAAATTTAGGGACACAGAGAAGACATGGAGTCTCAAAAATAGAAACTACCATAAACCATCGGGATGCAGATCAAACAGCACCTGAGCAACCCGGCCTCATCCTGGCCCACAGCTTGCCATTTAGCTGATAAAAAAGCAAGAAAACCACAAGACCTCTGAAGGAACTATTTCTCTAGGGAACATGCACATTAGAGACTTTGGTGACAGATAATCTTAACCCCATCATAATAGAAGAATGCACGACCCTGGGTAGAAATTTACCATGAAGAGACTCACGATGCAGGAAACAGCATGTATGGAACATGACAGGGCACAAAGAAAACTGGCACAAAATTGTCTAACCCTGCCCTGCCTCCACCTCTGGCTCTGCCCCTTGACTGCTGTCCCTCCATAAATGCTAAGACTCCAGACCATGAGGAAGTGACTCCCTCTCTCTCTCTCTCTGAGATTGTCTGCAATCACATTTTTTAGTGTATACTTTCCCTTTATAATAAATCTCTTGCCCTGCTATGAATAACTGACCTGTCCTTAAGTTCTTTTCTGCAACATGGTGTGCTTGAGGTTTCCTGGCATTTCACATCTGCGAGCATTTATTTTTCATCAAATTTGAGTAAATTTTAAATTGCAAATGTTTGGTTCCTCTTTTCTCTTTCTCTCCTGTCTTAGGATCCTAAACATTGGTATGTTAGAGTACTTGATATAATTCCACAAAATTCTAGGTTTTATTATTTTTTAATTCTCTCTCAATGTTCATCAGATTGTTTTTTATCTACTAGATACTTTCTTCTGCTTTCTGATAGTCTGCTAAAATCATACAGTGATTTTTTTACTCTAGTCATTTTACTTTTTAGTTCCAGAATTTCCATTTGGTTTTATTATTTCTTTTCCTCTGTTGATATTTATACATTTGTTATGATCATAATTTTAAGTCCTTTAACTTATTTATAGTAGCTTCTCTAAGTGTTTGTTATTTCCAAAATCTGAATAGTATCAGGGAACGTTATAAAATTTTACCAATAGAAAAATAATTCTTAAATATTATGGAATGCTTATTAACTGAAAAATATTCATAATAAGTAGACAATTATGTATATGTTATGAATACAGCACACATATTATAAAATATAGGTTGAGAGGGAGAGAGAAAGAAGAAATGAGAAGAGCAAGAGTAAGAGAGATGGATATTATAGGACCCATGATAGTAGATATCATGAGTGGCCTATTCAGTATCCTCGAGGATTAGTAATTTGTTCAATACAGATTAGGTACTTCTAGGAATCTTTGTTAAATAGAATTGATAGTTGGGAATGGTGTTAGTATAATAGGAGATGTGTGATTCTGAAAAATAATATTTAATGATGAAAGAATCATGACGATTAATTTTGGGTATAAGCTTGACCAGATTGAGGAATATCTAGAGAACTGGTAAAGCACACCTTCTGGTTATGTCTGTTAGAGTGTTTCCATTGAAGATTAATGTTTGGGTCAGTAAACTGGGTAGGGAAGATGTGGGCAGCACCAGTAGGCTGAAAGTCTTCCAGGATGAACATGAGAATCCCCTAATACCCCATGTCATCCCCTCTCCACCACTGCCCAGTCCAGGTTGCACAGAGCACCGTAGAGCTCTTTTCTGAAGGAATTCTGCCCTGGAAATATTTGAAACAAATTTGTACTTCTACAACTCTAAGCCTGTGCTGGATGGGGTGGCCTTTCAGATTTCTGAAATGTTCTCCAGGCATCCTTCCTATTGTCTGAATGCAAAACACCTGGCTTCTGTTTATTCGGGCCAATCTCTTTAGCAACCACAACTTCCTGGGCTGCTCCCTTACACATGCTTCTTTTCTAATTAAACTGCAAATTTTCCAGATCTTTCAGCACTGTTCCTCTTTGTTTCTGATTCTCACTACAAATGTAACTAAAAGCAGCCAATAATGCCCATGCTGCTTTCTTTGCTTCTCTGAAATATCCTCCACCAGATAAACTAGTCCATCATGCTTAAGCTCAGCCTTCTGCAAAATCCCAGGGCATGGACAAAATGCAAACAGGTAGTCTTGAGTCTAGTTCCTAATAGGATCCTCATTTCCAGCTGAAATCTCATCAGTATTGTAACAAGAACTTAGACTCTTTACTTTTTCCTGCAAATGTCCAATGGGTGGTCAAGAGAAGGATTAAAGACTTGTCATCTCTGCCTCCATTTTGTATCTGTCACCTTTGCTCTGAGTCATCTCGGATTCCAGGAACAAGGTCTGGTGAATAAAGTGAAATGTATCCATCCGCCATGGAAACAGCAACTTTCTTTTCTTGGACAAGGCCCTGCCTGACCAATCCTGAAATAATGATGGACTAGATCACACTCTGATCAAAATCATCTACTGTGAGAAGCCTCCAGCTATGCAAAGCCCCAACCCTTGCCCTCATTTCCCTTTCTGTGAATCTGCAAAGTCATTGTCAGCCCCCCAAAGACAGGACTAAGGACATGGGTCCCCTTGCCTTCCCAGTGTAGCTGCACTGATTAAAGTTCCTTCCATGCTTTGCTGTTTAGTTTTTGGGGCAAGTTGCCAGACCTGACATGTTGGGTACCCAGAGTCAGGTCTCTGGCCTAGGCCTCTCAGAACAATATCATCTTTACATTCCTATTAGTATTCTGTTTTTCTTAATCTTCACCAGAATCATCCTTCAACCTCTGCTTATAGTGTTTTAGGTTTTCTCCAACTTGCTCCTTTAAACTCTTCCAAACTCCTCCAATAATAAACCAATTCCAAAGGTGCCTCTGCATCATCAGGTATAGTCAAAACAAGGGCTCCACTTCTCAGCACACATTTTCTGTATTAGTCAGGACTCCAGAGAAACAGAACCAGTGTGCATATACATATATACACACACATACAAGAGGGGATTTAGTAGATTGGCTCACAGGACCACAGAGGCTAAGTTGCACAATGGTCTGCTGGCTGGAAAGCCAGAGAACCTGGTCGTGGCTCAATCCAAAAAGCTGGAAGCCTCATAACTCTGAAAGAGAGAGAGAAAACAATAAGACCAATACGCAGCCCCAGCACAAGGCTGAAAGCCTAACTGCACTGCCCCTACTGTCCCAGAGAGCTGCTGGTGTAAGCCCAAGATTGAAGAGCCTGGCGTCTGATGTTCATAGGGGATAGCATCAGAAAAATGCACATATTTGGGAAGGGAATGCACCAGTGAGAAAGAAGCTTCCCCTTCTTCAGCCTTCCATTTGTCATGGGATGTGTGTGCATCAGACCTTGTTCCTGTAGTCCAAGGTGACTCAGAGCACAGGACGCAGATGCAAAACGGAGGCAGAGATGCCATTTCATCCAGACCCTCAGCCTATCAGAGGGTGCTTCCCACATTCAGGGTGGCTCTTCTTCACCCAGTTTGCTGACCCACAGGGCAATATTCTCTGGATCCACTCTCACAGACATAACCAGAAGTATGCTTTACCAATTCTCTAGACATTCCTCAATCTAGACAATTTGATACCCAAAATTAACCATCATGATTCTTTCATCATTAAATATTATTTTTCAAAATCACACATGTCCTATTATACTAACACCATTCCCAAACACCACTTCTGTTTAACAAGGATTCTTAAGAGTGTCTAACCTGTAATGAACAAATTGCTAATCCTTGAGGATATAGAAAAGGCCACATATGGTATCTATCATCATGGGTCCTATAATATCCATGTCTCTTACTCTTCTCAATTCTGCTTTCTCTATCCCTCTCAACTGATATTTTATAATATTTGTGCTGTAGTTATAACATATGCATAATTGCCTACTTTTTATGAATATCATTTTTCTATTAATAAGCACTGCATACAATTTAGGAATTCTATGGTACATGATCAAAACCCCACACTCTAATACACTGAGCAGTTTCTGTGTGCATATTGCCTACCGGTTGTTGGTCCAGATGCAAATATACTAGAAATACCAATAATAAGGTTAATTGCAAGTGTATTTATTATCATTTTGGCCTTTAGAAATAGAAGAGAAGTATATTTAAGCTCTAGAATACTTGAATGTATACCATACTGAACCAATATGTTAATGTCTCTAATCAATACATGATTAAGTAATAGTACTTTGATAATCAAAATACTAATTAATGAAGGATTCAAGATGGTGACAGAATAGGAGCCCCTGAACGAGCCTGTCTCAAAATCGCCTCGGGGGCACAGAATTAAACAACATTGCACGGCTACAGAAGAACCAAAACCCCAAATCCAGCAACCTAAGTACGACTACACAGACACAGCCTACCAGCTACAGATTCCCACAGAAAGCTGCAATCCTGTGTGGGCAGGATCTGTAAGGAGCCATCTTACACCAGACCCTACAGCTGGGGCTAATAGTCCCCGGTGTCACCTCAGCAAATCGGGAGGAGAAACTGGAGCACAGTTCTGTGAGTGGTGGGGTCATCCCAACAGCATTTCATGAAAATCCTTCAAAGACTGCCCTAGCACGAGCTCCTGCCACAATCGTGCACCTTCCTCCCACCGCGCTCCAAGCCCACGGGATCCCCAACACCCAGCATTGGAGCCCCATGCCAGCCAAGATCCGGGCGCCGCCCCTGTGCTCCACCTAGGCCAGCCTGCACCGTCCCACGTGACAAGGACGGCCCCCTGCACTCCACCTAGGCCAGCCTGCGCAGTCCCACGTGACAAGGTAAGCCCCCTGCGCTCCACCTAGGCCAGCTGCGCCTTCCTGCACAACAAGGGCATCCCCCTGTGCCACACCTTGACCAGCCTGTGCCATCTTGTGCGACAAGGGCGGCCCCTGTGCACTCCACCTGTACCAGCCTGCTCCATCCCCTGCAACAAGGCCGGCCCCCTGCACGCCACCTAGGCCAGTTGTGCCATCCCGCACGACTGCATCCCCCTGCACCTCACCTAGACCAGCCACACGATCCTGCGCAACAAGCGCGGTCCCCTGCATTCCACCTAGACCAGCCGCGGTGTCTCACCCGACCTGGCTGGCCCTCTGCACTCCACCTAGGCCAGCCAAGCAGTCCTGCACAATAAGGGCATCCCCTGCACCCCACCTAGGCCATCTGAGCCATACCCTGCGATAAGGGCGGCCCCTGTGCTCCACCTAGGCCAGCCGTGACGTCCCGCCTGACCTGGGTGACCCCCTGCACTCCACCTAGGCCAGTCTTGCTGTCCTGCATGACAAAAGTGGCCCCCTGTGCTCTACGTAGGCCAGCTGTGCCATCCCACCTGACCCGGGCAACCCTCTGCGCTCCACCTAGGACAGCTGCAGCATCCCACACGATCCAGGCGGATGGCTGCACAATCCTTTGATAGCCGGGTGGCCCTGGTGCTCTGCCTCAGACTCCAACACTACCACCCAAGACCCAGGAAGCCCTCCAATCCCTGCCTCGCACCCCCACCTCCACCGGTGCTGCTACCTGAGACCCAGAACCTGCACCTCTCTCCCCTGAGCAGTAGCCTCTGTGTCATGCTTGAGCGTCCGGCTACACTCTGGCACCACAACCTCAGACCTGTGCGACCCTCCATGCTGCCTCAGAGGCAGGGCAGGCTCAGGCGCCGCCACCCAAGGTATAGGAGCCCGCGCACCTCACTAGGGCCTGCGTGCGATCCTCTGTACCATTCCCCAGCGACTGTGCACCTTCAGGCACCTGATATCTGGAGTCAAAACTCCCCTCAGGCCTGCACAAGATACGCAGCGTGCACATCAGAGCCTGGACAACCTACAGTGATACCTACCGAGACTGGAGCATGTGTGTACCCCATGGGGCCTGGGCTACCCTCAGCACCTGCGCCTCAGAGACCGGGCATCTTCCAGCACCATCACCCGCGCCTCCGAGCCCACATCCAACATTGCTTCTCAAAGTGCGCCTCACTTGTCAACACCTGAGCTCTGGAACTTGCGTACTCCCCCACACACATACACACACCACACCCCGTTCAACCAGATGGAAGGGAACCACAGCCTGCAGTGAACTGACCCGATTGGGTCTACAGGGACCATTAAGAGGTCTTATACATAGAAAGGAAGATGATGCAGAGGTAACAGAAACACAAAATTGAAAACACCAAAAATATGAGAATGAGGAACAGTGAAGAAACAAGAAACACAATGCATCAAGTGAGATTACTGATACTGACCTACAGGAAATGCAAGATGGAGAATTCAGAATTTTGGTCTTCAGAATGATGAAAGGCCTCAAAGAAAGCATAGAGGAGATGAAGAAGGAAGTTGAGGCTCTAAGAAAGAATCAGAAAGCAGCCGGGTGTGGTGGCGCACACTTGTAATCCCAGTACACTTTGGGAGGCAGAGACCGGAGGATCCGGGTTCGCGGCCAGCCTCAGCTCTCACACTCTCTCTCCCTGTCTCTCTCTCTCTCTCTCTCTCTCTCTCTCTCTCCCTTTAGTGAGGCCCTCCACTACTTCATAAGACCCGGTTTCAAAATAAAGTATAAAAAATTGGGCCGGGGGTATAGCGTGGAGGTAGAACACCCCTGGGTTCAATCCCCGGTACCGCAAAAAAAAAAAGAGAAAGCATAGAGGAGATGAAGGAGGAAGTTGAGGCTCTAAGAAAGAATCAGAAAGAAAC
>PVJS01000623.1:35077-87422 GCA_004027185.1 Glis glis | reverse complement strand
TGCAATAGAAAATAACTATAGTAGGCTCGACCAGATGGAAAACAGGGTATCACTCCTGGATGACAGTTCATTCAAAACTGAAAACACAGCCAACAATATACAGAAGATATTACAACAACACACCCTGGCCATCCAAGAAATACAGTACAATACAAGACGTCCTAATCTAGGGATAAAAGTCATTGAAGAAGGATTAGAAACACAGACGAAAGGTATAAGAAACCACTTCAAAGAAATAATTTCAGAGAATTTTCCGAACATAGGAAAGGTTTTGGACATTCTCATACAGGAGACATATAGAACACCATTAAGACAGGACCAGAGAAGGACCTCCCAACCCATGTAATAATTAAAATGTTAATGTAGAGGCTAAAGAAAGAATCCTAAAAGCAGCAAGAGAAAAAGTTTGGGTGGCATACAGGGGCAAAACAATAAAATCACCCCAGATTTCTCAACCCAAGTCAGGAATGCCAGGAGGGATTGGCATAAAGTACTCCTGACCCTGCAAGAAAACAACTTCCAACCATGACTGATACATCAGGCAAAGCTATCATTTAAAATTGATGGAGAAATAAAAATGTTCCATGATAAACAAACACTTAATGAATTCATGAGGACCAAGCCAACACTGGAGAAAAACCTAAAATAAATAAATAACAAAGAAGGAAAACCAAGCAATTTTCAGAACCACAGGAGGGGTGAACTCCACCAGGTAGGCAACTAAATAAGATTTGTCACTACAGAGAACAGAAAATAGAACTCAAAATGACAGGAAACAAAAATCATATCTCAATAATAACATTGAATGTCAAAGGACTCAACTCCCCAATTAAAAGGCATAGACTGGCAATGTGGATTAAAAAAGAATAACCCAACTATATGCTGCTTACAAGAAACTCACCTTCTAGCCAATGATACTCATATGCTAAAGGTTAAAGGATGGAAAAAGATATACTGTATTGGACAGGGTTCTCTAGATTAACAGAATACACAGAATGAGTATATTTGAAAAAAAGGATTTATCAGATGGGCTTATAGTTTGAAGCAATGTAGTCCCAGGTTCTGACTGCACATGGAGAGTCAGAGGAACCAGTAGCTGGTCGAACGGTCTAAGAGCTGGAGTCTTAGGATCGGAGCAACCACTAATTCAGTCCCAGTCCAAGACGTGAAGATCAGGAAGCTCTTCGGAGAAACAATGGTGAAGTTTCAGTTCCAAGAGCTGGAGGCCGAGAAGATCAAGAAGCTCTTCAGAGAAAGGCGAAGCTGGCGGCCGACGATCTCAGGCGAGAGCAGATGTGTTTTCCTTGGAAAGAGTCGCACACACTCTACGTGGCTTCTCCCTCTTTTATCTAAGTCCGCACCTATCAGAATCCTGCTGCCTATATTCAGGGCAGGGCTTTCTGTTTAATCTGCTGTTACACACCCAAAATCACATAATCTTGGGTGTGTCATGATCAGGTCAAGTTGACAACCTAGATTGACTATCACATATACCATGCAAATGGAGATCGAAAACAAGCAGGGATAGCAACGCTTATATCTGACAAAACAGACTTTAAGCTAAAACATATCAGAAGAGACAAACTGGGTCACTTTTTACTAATAAAAGGAGCAATCCCAAAGGAAGGTATAATAATAGTAAACATTTACGCACCCACATTCGTAAAACAAAGCCTTTGTGACAACAGGTCCCAAATAGACCCAAACACAATAATATTGGGAGACTTCAACACACCACTCACGCCACTACATCGATCCTCCAGACAAAAGATGAATACAGACTGTTCAGACCTAAAGAAAACCATAGACCAGATGGATCTAATAGACACATACAGATTGTTTCACCAGCAACACCTGAATACACATTTTTCTCAGCTGCCCATGGAACATTCTCCAAAACAGATCACATACTGGGTCACAAAGCAAGTACCAGCAAGTTCAAAAGATGTGATATAATTCCCTGCATCTTGTCAGATCACAACAGAATGAAACTGGAAATTAACAAAAGGAATACTAAAAGTAATCACATTAGTACATGGAGACTGAATTATATGCTTCTGAATGAGGAATGAATCAGAGAAGAAATAAGGGGAGAAATAAAAAGATTCCTGGAATTAAACAAAAACAGAGACATGACATACCAAAATCTATGGAACACTTTAAAAGCAGTGTTAAGAGAAAAATTTATAGCACTGAGTGCCCACATAAAAAAAACAGAAGACATCCAAATAAATAACCTAATGACACGCCTCAAGGATCTTGAAAAACAGGAACAGTGGAATCCCAAAGCCAGTAGGAGGCAGGAGATAACTAAAATCAGACCAGAAATTAATGAAATAGAGAATAAAAAAAATACAAAGAATCAACAAAACAAGAAGCTGGTTCTTTGAGAAGATTAACAAGATTGACAAACCACTAGCTAACCTAACCAAAAGAAGGAGAGAATCAGACCAAATTACCAAAACCAGAAATAAAAAAGGGGACATCACCACAGATAGTGGAGAAATCCAGAGGATCATAAAAAACTACTTTGAAAAACTTATATTCCAATAAAGTGGAAAACATGGAACAAATCAAAAGATTTCTAGACACATACAACCTACCTAAATTGAACCAAGAGGATATAGAAAACCTGAATCAACCAATAGCAGGCACAGAGATAGAAACAGCAATAAAAAGTATGCCATCAAAGAAAAGCCCAGGTCCAGATGATTTTCCAACCGAATTCTACAAAACCTTTACAGAAGAACTAAAACCAATACTTCACAAACTATTCCATGAAATTGAAAGATGGAATTCTTCCAAATTCCTTTTATGAGGCCAACATCACATTAATACCAAAGCCAAATAAAGATACCTCAAGAAAAGATAATTACAGACCAATATCATTAATGAACATAGATGCAAAAATTCTAAATAAAATACTCGCCATGTGCATTCAAAACTATATTGAGAAAATTGTACACCATGACCAAGTTGCTTTCATCCCAGGAAAGCAAGGCTCGTTCAACATATGCAAAACAATACACCTTATACATCATATAAATCGAACTAAAAACAAGAATCACATGATCATTTCAGTAGATGCAGAAAAAGCATTTGACAAAATTCAACACCCATTCATTTTAAGAACTCTTCAGAAAATTGGAATAGAAGGAACATACCTCAACATCATTAAGTCAATATATAAGAAATCCAAAGCCAACATCATATTGAATAGGGGAAAATTGCCAGAATTCCCCTTAAAAACAGGAACAAGACATGGATGCCCACTATCACCACTCCTTTTCAATATAGTCCTCGAAACTTTTGCCAGAGCAATAAGACAAGAGAAGGATATCAAAGGAATTCAAATAGGAAAAGAATTAAAATTATCTTTATTTGCAGATGATACAACCCTATATCTAGAAGACCCAGAGAACTCAACCAAAAATCTACTAGAGCTGATCAACAAATTCAGCAAAGTAGCTGGATATAATGTCAACCTAAAAAAATCAGCAGCATTCATAGATGCCAACTATGAATCCACTGAGAAAGAAATCCAGAAAACAATTCCATTCACAATAACTTCAAAACCAATCAAATACCTAGGAATAAACTTAACCAAAGAGGTAAAAGACCTCTACAATGAAAACTATAGAACACCGAAGAAAGAAATCGAAGAAGATCTTAGAAGATGGAAAGATCTTCCCTGCTCTTGGTTAGGCAGAATAAATATTATCAAAATGGTCATTCTGCCAAAAATGATCTACAGAATCACTGTAATCCCTATCAAAATATGAACATCATTTTTCACAGATCTAGAAAAATCAGTCATTAATTTTATATGGAGAAACAAAAGACCCAGAATAGCCATAGCAATTCTCAGCAATAAGAACCATGCAGGAGGCATAAGAATTCCTGACTTCAAATTGTACTACAGAGCTATCGTAATAAAATTAGCATGGTATTGGCCCAAAACAGACACAGAGACAAGTGGAACAGAATAGAAGATACAGAAACAAGTTCACAAACTTATAGTCAATTGATTTTCGACAAAGGTGCTAACCACATACGTTGGAGAAAGGACAGTCTTTTCAACAAATGGTGCTGGGAAAACTGGTTATCTACCTGTAGAAAAATGGAACTAAATCCTAACCTCTCACCTTGCAGAGTAGTCAACTTGAGATGGATCAAATACCTGGAAGTTAGACCAGAGTATGTGAAATTATTAGAAGAAGGCATAGGTTCAAATCGCCAACATATAGGCACAGGCAGAAACTTCTTCAACAAGACCTCCAAAGCACAGGAAATAAAACAAGAATAAGTGAGATAGCATTAAACTACAAAGCTTCTGCTCATCAAGAGCCTAAAGAGAAGGCCTATGGAATGGGAGAAGATTTTTGCAAACTATCCCTCTGACAGAGGTCTAATATCTAGGATATACAAAGAACTTAAAAGACTTTACACTAAGAAAACAAATAATCCGATCAAGAAGTGGGCAACTGAAATGAATAGACACTTCACGAAAGAAGAGATATAAATGGCCAATAGATACATGAAAAAATGTTCAACATCATTAGCAATCAGGGAGATGCAAATCAAAACTACTGTAAGATTCATATAACCCCAATTAGAATGGCAATCATTAAGAAGTCAAACAACAACAAATGTTGGTGAGGATGTGGGGAAATTGGGACTCTTCTACACTGTTGGTGGGATTGCAAACTAGTTCAACCAGTATGTTAACATCAAATTGATATTCACTGTGATGTAAGACTCCAATGCACCAATAAAAGCATGTTAAAAAATACTAATTAAACCATAAATCACTATTGTGTTAGGTTTTCTTTCTTTTTTGCTTGATGGATTATTAAGGAAATGGTTTTATATTATTGGTATTCTAAGTTTAGATTTACATGCATGAGTAAAATTCACATAGAATTTTTACATTTATACACTTGGAGATTATCTCCTATAAAGTACAATATGTATCCAAATATCATTTCAAAAGAATTGTGAACATTTTATTAGAGCACATTACCACCTATCATCAAATCTATTGTATAAGCATTTACAGATCATTAGAGTGTGGTCATTGTTGGCATTATCAGTTAAATCTATTGAGTATTTATGACATTAGGTAATATTTGAACATATGTAATAAAAAATTTGATACATGTAATAAATTTAATTTCTATGTCAATGCCATGCAACAAGAACTATTCTTTCACTTGAGGAAACTGAGGCATAGAGGGGATTAAGAAACTTGTCCAAGGTCATGTTATTTATAAATGGCAGAGTGAAACCAGACTTTCTGGCTCCATAGTCTTAAATCAAGAGTGGAGAGCCATAATGGATCAACTGTTTTTGAATGCGGAAAGAGAGGCAAGTATAAAACTAAAAAGAAGGTAAGAGAGAAAGGGGAGGATGGAAAGAACACAAAGAAGAGCAGACTAGGTGGGGAAGCTGAGGACTGTCAACAGATCAAATGCAGCAGCAGAGACAATCAGCCAGTAGCAGAAACACAACCATTGGAGCTGGCAATTAAAGGTGGTCTTCATCAGAGAGTCTCCACCAAATTGTGGAGGAAACATACCTAACAAAAGAATGAGAAATAGAGGAGGTCACAAAGTGCAAACTTCCCAGGAGGAGTTTGTATGGAAATTTATTTGAGGGTGAACAGAGGCGGGCAAAGATATTTTGATTTGCTGTCTTTTTATTTGGGTGCTTGTTTGTTTTGTGTTTTAGAATAAGAAAGGGGAGCATGTTTATGGACAAATGGAAAGAAACCAGCAAGAGAGGGAAAAAAAAACTGGCACATAAGTCTGATTACAAAACAATTCTGAAAGCCCATCAGAGCTGCGTAAGACAAATAGAAAGCAACAAAGAGGGATGTGTGTATTGGAATGGGCAGCATGAAATCAACTTTGCTTGCTTTTCCATATGCTTCTCACAAGCAACCTCTCCCTGGCCTTTCAGATAGAGCCTGGTCCCATAGTAAAACATTAGAGGCACATTGGAATCTGTTTCCCTGACAGAGTAGTCTGCCGACGAATTAAGTGTGAGTGAATCAGATACAGATGGGCCAAATTTCACTTGAAATAAACATGAATTACAAAATTGGAAGAGGAAAAATGCCCAAGGAGAAACTGCTTTGTGCCAACCGAAAATTGTTTGGTATGTTATTTTTCCAGCCTGGTTCAATATTCCCATCGATTCCTCAGTTCTCATTCAACCTTCCCTCAATTTGTCTGCAAACCAGTCCTCCAGGGCCTCCAGAACAGGTCTGGGAATACCATGGAGACAGGGACTTCTGGGAAGCGATGTAAAATGATTTGTGTAGGCATTTATTAGCCAGTATGAGGTCTGATGCTGGTGAGAAATGACTCTGGCATGCCTCAAGGATGCTGAGACTCACACATGGCAACATGTCAGAGTGGAAAAATCCATGGGCTTTGAGTCAGGCTGACCTGGGTTGGAATCCTGGAAGCACCTCATGTTAGCTATGAGGGCTTTATCAAGCCATGTCACCTCAGAAGCCTCAGTTGCATTATCTGGGAAATGGGAATAACACGTTTTATATATCTCACACACAAGTATTAGGCTTCAGTGAGGCTGCACATTCAGAAAGCATACAGAAAGCACGTGTATTGAGAAAATAGAAGCCAGTTTCCATTTATAAGAGGCCACAGACACCCTCAAATCACTAAAACATAGAAGATTCTAGCCTGTCTCCTGAAGTAAAGATACTTCTAGACAGGATGCAGATGGGATTCTAGGCACGATTGAGAAATATGAGTATTTTCAAGCTTCTCACGTGATTCTTATGATGGGTTGACATTTAAGAACTACTGTAATAAAGGCTAGGGTAGGGAAAAACAAACAAACACAAAACTTCCACCCATCCCCAGTATGAGATTAGCTCCACTGAAGCTTCCTCATGCCCTCTGGATTATTTTGCTGCTTTCCTTAGTTCTCAGCCTTTGGAACCCATTTAATTTTGTAGAAAAAATACTAGTTATAGTATCTTTAAAGTGCTGATTCCAAATGGTAATGTGAGCTTTCATGAAACTCCATATAAGAGGGGGAGAAAAGAAAGTTGTTGTTGAAGGAGCACTGGAAAGGTTGGGTCAGTTTGAGACTCTACTCATTATTTGTAGCTCTGGAAAGCAGAAACCTTGCCCTATCCCTCCAGTTCACAGTGTGTTCTTCAGGGAACTGTGCTGAGGAATAAATTAAATAACATAGAGAGAACACCTTGGGGTTCAGTAAATGACTGCTTAGGTTATATCAATAGCAATACTAATAACCCAACTAAAAACACCAGCTGGAGTGGCCATATGACCAGGTTCTAGACAATCAGACATAATCAGAGTTGTTGGTAAGGCTTCGGAGAAAGGCCTTCAGGAGAGGAACCATTCAGCCAGCATTTAACTTTTATTCATTTTCCTCCTTCTTTTTCTTGTCTAGACCATAATTGTAATGTCAGAGTGTTTCAATCATCTGAATGAAAATGCAAGCTAAAGAAGGACTGGAGGGGAAAGAAGAAAACAGAACAGGAAGAGCCTGGGTCCCTACTGGCACCCTGAAATAGCTACAGAAGCTCTGGGATGCCCACCTCAAGATTTCATATTATATATGAATACTAAAACTCCTGATTTATTTATGACACTTATTTAGAGACTTCTGTTACTAGGAGGCAAAGCAATTATTGATACATAATAGAAGACTTTGAGTTCAAAACTCTGTAGGACAGATTTTGCTATACAAGTTGGGAGTCGCCTTCTAGGATCCCCTTCTAGGAACCTAGGGGTTTCTGGGGATAGATAAGGGATCATGCAGTGTGTCTCAGGCTGACTTAAGGCTGGGGAGACAGGGACATGGAGCAGTGGTCAGGTTCTAGAGATTGGTCTTGAAATAGATGCTGTGACGAAGGCTCTACTGGAGCTTGAGGGAGATTTAACAGTGAGATGATTGGATGGCTAAGCAGGCAAGGTGGATATGATGCTGCCAAAGGCATCAGATGAGGATGACCTCTAGCCTAGGAACTTGGGAGATACTGGGTATCAGGTAAAAGCTTTCATACCTCAGAATCTACATTGTTGGTGAACTTCTATGAGAGGCCACACAACATGGCATGCTGTGGGAAGAATGTAGATCCTGACCAATCTCAGACTGGCGTGAATCCTGGCTTCACCATCAGCCAGCTGTACCAAGTGATGCCCTGACTTTGGCTAACTGTCTTCTCATCTCTCAGTCGGCATAATAATGCCTACTAATAATGATGAATCATTGACAGTATTATGGAAGATAAGTAATCGCCCAATAAATCTTAGTTGTTGCAATTTTTTAAGTTTTGTTATTTGTTTTTGTTTTTGGTACTGGGGATTGAACCCAGTGGTATTCTATCTCTGGACTACACTCCCAGCTCTTTATATTCTTTTATTTTGAAACAGAGTTAGGGTCTCGCTAAGTTGCTAAGCCTGGCCTCAAATCTGTGATCCTCCTGCCTCAGCCTCCCAAGTATGGGATTACAGGTGTGCACCACCATGTTCAACAGTTGATGCTGTTTTTTTATTTATTATTTCAACATTTAAAACCTAAGTACCTACTATATGCCAGCCACCTTTCTAGATGCTGCAGGAATACTAAATATGGTTTCTTTTGTTGGTTTGCTTCTTTGTTTTGTGGCACTGGGGATTTAACTCAGGGGCATTATACCTCTCAATTACACCCCCAGCCCTACCTTAGGTTTTATTTTGAAACAGGTTCTCACTAAGTCGCAGAGGGCCTTGCTAAGTTGCAGAAGCTGGCTTCGAACTTGCAATCCTCTTGTCTCAGCTTCCCAAGTACTGGGATTACAAGTATGTGCTACCATGCCCAGCAAAATATGGTTACTGCCTTTAAGTAATGCAGAAAATAGACACATTCTCTATAAAACAATTTCGTTTTAAAACTAAATTCTGATCAAACACTCTTCTGCTTAATCCTATTGAGGAGCCCTCTTATTCTTAAAATAAAAACGTGAAATGCTCAATATAGTACACGAGCCCCAAATGATGTGTCCTTACTTAAAAAGTAGTAATCTAATCTCCACTTGCCCTTTACTTTCTCAATTCCAGACAACTGTTTTTAAATATAAAGTATATTTATGATTGAATAATGTCTGGCTCTCACTAGATCTGAGCTGTTTTGGGGCTGGAAGTTTCGTCTGGTTTGTACACCTACTTTATCTCTGAAACTGAACAAAGTTTCTGACAGTTAAGAGTCTTTTGTTATGGTTTGGATATTAAATGTCCCCAAAAGGCCATATGCTAAAGGATTGCTCCCCAGCCTGTGGCGCTATTGGGAGCTAGTGGAACCTCTAGGAGTTTGGGGCTATGGCAAGAAAGTTAGGTCATTAGGGGTGTGCCATTGAAGGGATATTGAGACTCTGGCCCTATTCTCTCTCTCTTTGCTTCCTGGTTGCCCTGAGGTGAGCAGACCTCCTCCACCGCATGCTCCTACCATGATGCACTGTGCCATGACAGGCCCAAATGACTGTGGACTGAAACTTCTGAAACTATGAGCCAAAATAAACCTTTCCTATTTATCTCAGAGTTTTTATTTTGTCATAGCAACAGAATAATGACTAACATATTTGTCAATAAATATGGTTGCTTTTTTTTTGGTGGTACTGGTGATGGAACCCAGGGGCATTCTATCTCTGAACTATAACCCCAGCCCAATTTTATTTTTTTTATAGTTGCTGAGGATCTTGCTAAATGGCTGAGGCTGGCCTTGAACCTGAGATTCTCCTGTCTCAGCCTCCCAAGTACTTGGATTACAGGTGTGTGTCACCATGCCAGGCTATAAATAGGTTTTAATAAAAGGAAGAAAGAATGAAAAATGAGAGATGCTATGGCATATATAGTACCCCATGCAATAGGAGTGCAGAGAGGGTAATAGCAAACTATGACTTGGGAGAAGGATGGAGGGAAGCCTTTGAAGATAATGAGACTAATTATCTCACTTTTATCTTTTTGGTATTACCCAATGAACACACATTATATATTGTTGATATTATTTATTATCACCGTTATATGATCTAAATTCTTACACTACAGTTATAATATTTTTAAAGAATCTTTTAAGCACAATAATCTAAAGCCAGTTTCCTTTAGAAGAACAAATAAATATGTATTTATTCAACAGCTTCTTGGCAGCAGGCTTTATGCCAGTATGTTAATATTTAGTTCATTAAGTCTCCCAATCAGATGAAAGCTTAGTCTAGTCTCAAGAGAGAAAGCATTTTCTTTGGACAGCTGCAGAAGCCTCCTTGCACCACCAGAGAGCAGTAAATAGCCACGATTCAGGATTTTGATAAAATCCAAGTCCCCACTACTGTATAACTGCATTTCTCTCTATATACAATATTCTGGCAAATATTGAGTAAGTCTCACCTGGTCATCTGTTCAGATGAAAGGAAGTGTTGAAGGGAGGGACCGTGAGCTAGAAGAAATCACTGCTGATTTTAGGCACGTAGTCTATAGGAGCTTTCTGGCGTTAAATAAAGAGGGATGCATGTTTCCAAGTGAGCATGGAGGTAATATATTCCTGCCACTGCTTTTTAGAGAAAGGGAGACTGAGACCTGGAAATGGGCAAAGACTCATCCAAGATCACCCAGAGAGTTGGCAGCCGAGCTGGAGCTGGAACTGTGGACGCTGTTCACCTGACTCATCTGTTGACCATTAGGTGCCTATGTGTGGCATATTCTGATATCATTTTTTTCTGTATAGTTGAAGAGTAGCCTGTGACTTTCTTCAGTGACTCTTTCCATTTGAGGACTCAGTAAATGTGTTTGCACATAGTACTTCTATTTTCATTGTTATTAGATGATCCTGGTCAATGCTCCTCGAGAGAAAATAGCCAGATAGGTAGGTAACATGTGTGTAAGAGACGTATCGAGGGAAAACTTAAATGTCTTCTTCAGGAATATAATTCTGGTGTGCACAGATATAAATAAAATATAATTTCTAGTCTCAACAAATCCACAGTCTAATGGCACATCTTGGCAAAGAAACTGGGTAATTGCAATATAGAATCATAAAATTGACTGTGGTTGGATATATGCCAGTGGTTAAATTTTATTTTTTCTCCTCTTCTTTCGTAAAACACATACTTGAAAGCCACTTTTGACTTGCCCAGAGCAGTCTGTCTTAGAAGGGGGTCGTGAGAGAAGGTTACCTTAGATATACCAATGCACATGTCGACACCTTGGAATCTCTTCATGAGCCTCCATTGTGTCATGGAGGTTAGAGTCTCTCAAAAGGGAGTTGAGAAACTAAGGCCACATCTCTTGGAAGAATGGACTTGTTACCCCATGAGAAAAGGGGAAAGGTGGCCTGACCTTACATATCTGAAAAATCTGCCTGTCCTCTTATGTCAATTCCCAAGGAAGAGAAGGACATGGGGATTGTAAGGGAGTGATATATCACACTTTGAAATCAACTTGACCAGAATTCCTGGGTTGGTCTGATAACTTGAGAAAGGGTCGGGTATGCACTTGAGAGAGCTGAGCATCAGAATTTTTAAATGGAGAGCCCAATATTGGGGGCCTCTTGGTGTAGCTTGGCTTGTGAGCATTTTCTCTCTTGAAGAGCCACAGCAGACAGCAGTGATGGGACAAGTGAGGCCTTGAATGGCAAGATCAGCCAGCATGGCCTGTCAAAGCAGAACTTAACACTTTCCAAAAGGGTAGATTTGGCAGCTAAATGTAATCATGAAAACATTATCTGACAACACTCCTCTTGCTTTACTTTTGAGGTCGGGCTGACTTTGACTTCAGGATTTCATAAGCTCCTGTTTTGTTATTGTTGCTGCTGCTGTTTTGCCTTTTCTTTTAAAAAATATTCTTGGGGAAAGGGATATTCTAAAAAACTGAGCAATACTGACGTCATATAATAACTCAGTCAGTCCCCGTATGTATTCAAGCCTATGGGAATATGGGAGATTAATTAGGAAACTCGATCATGCATGATCATGTATGACTATATTTTTATTTTGAGTTCAAGAGGTGGTTTGCAGAGGCTAAAATGATATTGAAGATGTGATTTGCTATGGACACAAAGAGGGGAGGTTCCCATTATGCTTGTGCCAGATGTCAGAAGTTGCTTCCCAGAGGAGGGAGGCCTGAGAATGAGCATGAGGAACTCAGGAAATCAGTCACAAGGGGAAGACTAGGCAATCGGAATATGTGCAAAGATCAGCTATCCGTAGCCACAGCTAAGTCTTTTTCATTTAACCTTGGGCTGGGGAGTGGGGTACGGGCAGTGAGAAATCAAAGCTGTAGAATAGTTGAGGGAATCATTTATTTTGTTCGTTGCTTTGCTCCTTTGAGTTTTTAGTACATTAGGGTCAGGATTCCGCATGACCAGAACATTGGGTACTTGAGCAGAATGAACAGAGATGGGATTGGCCATCTTACCTACTAGGTTCAAGAGACAGAGTTTATCTTCCAGGCCATGGAAATGCTGTCAGAGAAAGAATATCTTGGCTTCTGAAGAATGTGGCCTCTGAGTGTGTGGGCCACTGAGTGATATCTCAGTTCCAAGCTGGAGACCTACAAGGAGAGAGGGGATCAAGAATGCAGAGCCACTTTTCAGTTGCTATTGATATCGTCTTCACAACCATTGACCATATTGAGTAGATCTGCCCTGTCTACTGAGTAGGGCTACAGGGCAGGGCTGCTCTTTGATCTACGATGAGCCAGAATGCATGATGCCCATCTCACACCAGCACCTGCAGGTGAGAAAAGCAAAGTCCATTCTCCTCTTCTTTTTTCTTAATTCCCCCTTTTACAACTTATGTCTGCTCTAGTTTGGCTTGGCCATAGAATCTAGCTTCAGACAATTTATTTGTACTGTCTGGGCCTTGATTTTAACAGATGTACGGGATAAACACCGTAAACTCTGCTCTACCTGAGTGTTTGGAAAAGCATAAAACCAACCTCCTCAAGATATCTAGATGGCCATTCACAATCTGGCCCTGCACCTCCCCTCCCCCCGTATCCCCGGTCCTTTGAACCTTTTGCAAGTCACACTGAATGAGTGAAATCTGAAATCGTGTGCATTCTCCAAGTCAGTCCTTCAGCCTTAGAACATTTTCTATGCATACAGAAAAGAGTTTCTCCCATTCCCACCCCCATTACTGGGGAATTCTCATTCTTCCCTTAGGTCTTGGTTGAGATGTCACCTCTTCCAGGAAGCCCACACCGATTCACATCAAATGGCATTTGTTTCTGTTATCTTCCCTGTGCTTTTGTAGCACACTGCCTTCTTTTATAGCATCTATCACAGTATTTTGGAAATGTCTGGCTACTTATTTGTCTTTCCCACCAGAAGGAGAAACTCTAGTAAGAAGTAAGCAGCATTAATTAACCTCCATCATCTCTCCAGTACCACATATAACGTTTGACAAATAATACATGCTCAAAAATGATTGAATGAATAAATACATGAATAAATAACACAAGCATGGGCAACATGTGAAAATTTAAAGGGAGAGGCGAGGGAATATGGTTCGTTTCTATGGCAACCTGAGACTCCTCAGTTCTGTCTGTCAGTGGTATTCCCATATTCTACCCTTGCTCGAGAGGTCAAGTGAGGTCAGCTCCAGCAGAGAGCCCGGTTTCCTCTGGAAAGTGTTCCCTGCCCCTATTTTGCATTCTTTTGCCTCTGATGTTGTCAGTGAAGCCAGGAGCTTCTGGAATCTCTATTAGACCCAGGCTGTGTGAACAGAGACCGGACCAGAGTCGCAGCTGGGAAGAATGCCCCTGGTATGAACAGAGCCGTGCTGGACTCAAGTGGAGAGAGCAGGTGGCGCTCTGCCTGCCTGTGAGCATGGAGGGTGAGCAGGTGTAAAGGAAAATGAATCAGAACATCCGTCGCCCTTCGAAGGCAGTAGACAGTGTAGGAAAGTGAATTTAAAATTTGGAGACACACTTCCCCTATTTAGAATACAGGTCTTCCACTATCTGTAGGACCTTGGGCAAGGAATCTATTTTTGCTAAATGCAGGTTCTTTAAATGGGAGTAAGTATCAACACCTAAATCTTACCTCAGGATGAAATGAAGCGATTCTCACAGGCTACTTAGATAAATTCTGCGTATTTAGTAAGATCTATCTATCTAGTCAAATGCACAAACAAAAGGGGGATTCCTCATCCTTTATAGGATGATCCCACACTTCTTAAAAATAACACAACACCAAGAGCCTTTGTTTCATTTTATTCTTACACTTTGTATACCCAATAAACTGTGACTCAAGTCTCTGAGCCAGTACCAAGAACCCATAGTATTAGAGGGGTCTACATATTACCATTTCTCTGCATCCATTAAAAACAAAGAAAGAAAAAAACAACCAGAATCTGGTTCTCTGAAAATGTGGACTAGAAGCAGGTCATGCAATAACTCTATCAATTAATGCCTTTAGGCTGCCAGAAATTGTGATAGTAGAGAGAATTGATTATTAATCATTCTCACCCTATCTTTATCCACTAGCCAAGGCTGTCATCTTGCAGGCATAGCACGCTGTAATGAGATAGGGGAGGAAGATATGCGTGCAGTCAGCACGGTTGCCAGTTGGAAAGCCCGGGATCCATGTCTCCAGCGGGCAGGCCCAGGCTTCCCTCTCCAGAGCTACACCAGGGAGACTATTCATGCCTGCACCTTCTCCTGGGCCAGCGTTGTGGGGTTGTGGGTCCTGCTCTGGATGGGCTAAGCCACTGGGGCTTCCATCCAGCAGCACAGAGCTCATCACTCCTCTGTGCAGTAATAATGGGTCATGCTCGACTTCTTAGCCAACCAAAATAGGAGCCAAGCCAAGCTTTCTGTTAATCTTGCTAAATATGTGTTTATATCAAACAAAAGCCACCCCTCAGATCTAGCCTTTAGGTGTGAACTGACTACAAGTCTCTATTCTTAACTCATTGGGTTATTGCTGTGCTGACACAAATTAAGATCTCATACATGAACTAGATAGAGGGGGTGCTGAGCAGAGCACGCTGTGGTGTTCACATGATTATCCTACCTAGTCTGATCATTGTCTGGTCATGGCCTTCCCTCTCCTGTGTTAAAATCTTCCTCCAACTTATATGGCGCAGGTACAAGAAAACTTGCCATCTTTGTGGATGCCAGTACTAGTTATAGGGAAATGTAGACTGCTTCATTCATAATGCTGAATCTCATCAAAGAGAAAGAATGGCCCAAGGGTTGTGTGTTGTGTGTGTGTGTGTGTGTGTGTGTGTGTGTGTGTGTGAGAGAGAGAGAGAGAGAGAGAGAGAAGAAGAAGAAGAAGAAGAAGAAGAAGAAGAAGAGAGGAGGTGGAGGAGGAGGAGGAGGAGGAAGAGGAAAGAGGGAGAGAGAAAGGGAAGGAGATGGAAGAGATAATTTAAGACTTAGAAACTACTAAGAATCTGCCTGAACTGAAGTCTGTTTCCACTCCCTGGGCAGCACAAAGTATATGAGTCTCTCTGTCTCTGTATCTCTCTCTCTCTCTCTCTCTCTCTCTCTCTCTGTCGTATGCATGTGTTGTGATTATAGATAATTTATACTTTCTGTGATTTTGTTTTGCATTATTTTTCTAAATAAAAAGAGAAAAATATGAACAATAAGAATAGGTAAAATATGTTTTGACAGAAGGAATTTAATATTTCAATTCAACAGATACTATTTATAATATAGAATTAATAATATTAATAATGATGGTAATCAATAAAAATAGTACAGAGGAATCTCAAAAGCATAATATTGAGTGAAGAAAGCCAAACCCCAAAGAGTGCATGCTGTATGACTCTAGCATTGTGAAGTTCAACTGCAGGCTAATAATCTACTAGCAGCTATGGAGTCAGAAGTCAGGAGCATGGCTACCCTTAGAGGAAGGTACTGGAAGGGCAAAGAGGAGGCCTCTGGGGAGCTGGCAATGCTCAGCTTCTCATCTGGTTGTTGGGTATGGGTGTGTGTTCAATTTGTGAATATTTTAAAATCCATACACTACTGACTTGTGCACTTTTCTGTATATACCTTATACTTCAATGGCATGTATTTAAAAAAAATTAGGTAAATCTTGTCCTAACCCCCTACATCCATTGCTCAGGAAAGGTCACTCAGGTTTTCTGGTGTGCTCAAGGGAAGGGGTAGCTCATAAATTTCATGTAATGTAGCTCATATATTTTTAAATTCAAAACTAGTCTTTACTGGTTTAAAAATTAATGACTTTTTCATTTGCATTCTCCTGTGTCTGTCTTTCTTTCTTTCTTTCTTTCTTTCTTTCTTTCTTTCTTTCTTTCTTTCTGTCTCTCTCTCTCCCTCTCTCTCTCCCTCTCTCTCTCTTTCTTTCTTTCTTTCTTTCTTTCTTTCTTTCTTTCTTTTGCAATTCTCAGCAAAATGCTTCTGAATCCACCCTTCTCACAAATCACTGTGGTGTTAGAAGCATGTTTTTCTGGGCCTGATCCACGATCCACATTCTGAAATGGTAAAGAGAAATAGGCTCTGCTTTCTCTGGATAACAGGCAAACCCAGCGGTTTATGAAAGGAGAGTGTAGTAATTACTATACTGCTCCTTTGTTTACAAAAACCAAACTGAATTGCACATACGTAAAATTTTCCCAGATTTTAGATGTAGGACATATAAACGTAGCTCGTACACAGCATGATGCTATTATTTTAACAACCAGCACCAGATTTGTCTTTGGGAGTAAATTATCTCTTATTGGGCAAAATATCCTTCCTACATGGCAGCAATAGAAATTGAAATTGCAAGAGCCTAGATGTTGGCTCCCTTGCTTTGGAGGAAAAATAAATGAAAAAAGCAGCTCTAAGTAAGAATGGAGGAGGAAGTTCTTATGGTTCTTTGGAGAAAGAGAAGATTCCAGAGTGGAGGAGAGTTGGGGAAGATGAATGGAAGTCCTCAGTGGTGTGAAAAGATATTTTAAAAATGGAGATGTTGCTGTGTTTCATTTCAATGATATGAACTCTTTTTTTTTTTTTTTTTGCGGTACCGGGGATTGAACCCAGGGGCCTTCTACCTCTGAGCTACACCCCCGGCCCTATTTTTTATACTTTATTTTGAAACCGGGTCTCACGAAGTTGCGGAGGGCCTCAGTAAGGAGAGAGAGAGAGAGACAGGGAGAGAGAGAGAGTGAGAGAGAGAGAGAGAGAGAGAGAGAGCTGAGGTTGGCCGCGAACCCGGATCCTCCGGTCTCTGCCTCCCAAAGTACTGGGATTACAAGCGTGCGCCACCACGCCTGGCTCAATGATATGAATGAACTCTTAATTCCAAACTAAACTGAGTCAGTAGCTGCCTTCTGTGGATGGTTTTTTGTGGAACCTGAACAGGGGCTGAATTTCTCGCTGAAGCAAACCAGGTACCATGCACACAGATGTTTGTATTACTTTGAACCCCACTATAATGTAAAATTACAATGCGCCAATAAAAGTATTAAACATTAGCATCATGTGTGTTATCAAAGAGACAGAGATTAGAGGAATAAGGAGTTCAGGAGGTGGAAGAGGGTTAAAAGTACTATTATTCTACAGCTTTATTAAATCATCAAGTTTTCTTAAAAACATAACAGGAATGTGCCCCTGAACATTAAAAAGTCTATGTGTCTAAAGAGCTAAAAATACAATAGTAGAATGAGATATTTTCCCCATTGGAATGGCAATATTTAAATATATAAACTACAACCAATCATAGCAAGACAATTTTTAAAAAAGAACACTTGCTGAAAATTCAAATCGTTTTTGGAAGAATTTACAAAAATTTGCATTGCATCTATCCTTTTACTGAACAATCTTATTTTTAGGATACGATTCTCAGACTTGTGTCTATATTCAATACAGATATATGTATAAAAATAGCCACTGTAGCATTTTTTTAGATTATGAAAATTGAAAATCTGAACATCCAATAGTGGAGAAAAAGTCAGGTTAATCTGCAAGGGTACAGTGCAGCCTTAACAAAGAATAAGAGATAATATTAAATGAAAAATTTTAATTTTTCTTAGTTATTTCACTATTGTCATCTGTGCATCTATCTTCCTCTATATACATTTTGGGATTCCATGAACATTTGAAGTATTTTCAAATACATGAATATACTTACATACTGCATTTCGCTTGTGTATGTGTCTGTATGCATATACTTCTTTTCACAAAAAGACCAAAAAGGATAGGTACTTAGAGTAGTAAGCATGAGGTCACCTTTATGCTTTTTCATCTATGGATTTTGGCAGATGACTCTATTTTTGGTAGATATCGTCTTGAATGAGCATGTATTCATGATTTACAGTTTAACTTGGAAAGGAAGAAAAGCAGGACCCATTCCTGTCTGGTCATTTTGGTCTGCTTCTAGATATAATGGTATAGTCTCAGTTATATGAGGCCATCTCTGTCTAGAGAGATGTTGTTTGTTTTTTGTTTAGAGATGTTGTTTGTTTTTTGTTTGTATTTTTTTTATCCTGCTCCTGGCATCTAATAAGTACGCAGTAAATACTTGGAGTCTAGATATAAGTCATGGCTCCTTGATGCTGCTCCTCCAAGTTCCCGGTATACCAATACCCTCTAGCTGGCACCCACAAGATCACCCCTAAATCCAGTTACTCTTCTGTTAACTCATCTATTCCTTTGTCTATTTTTACTTCTCCAATCTTAAATTTCTTCTATTAAATTTTCTCTGTTAAATTCTCTATATTAAATTCTCTTAAAGCCTTAAATGCTGAGTCTGTTTTCTGTGTTCCCTATAGGATTTTTCCTGACAAGAATTGAAACGTGGGTTTCCTACTTTGAACCAAAGTAGGAAAACAGGCAGTCACATTTCCCTGCCGCATTGATATATTTAAAGAAGAAAGCCTGGCTTGGTGGTACACGCTTGTAATCCCATTACCTAGGGCTGAGATAGGAGGATCGCAGGATTGAGACCAGCCTCAGCAACTTAGCGAGACCCTTAGTGAGACCCTGTTTCCAGAAAAAAAAAATTTAAAAATGTGGCTGGGTAAGTAGCTCAGAGGTAGAATGCCTTTGAATTCAATCCCCAATACCACACATACACATACCCAAAATGAAAGGACTTGGGTTCCTCTTTGGTTTTCCTGCTTCTGAGTACTAAGGACACCTGGAGATGGTTAGGGTCATTCCCCTAAAGGTGAGCTCAGAGTCCTACTACTCACTCTCTCCCCTCTGCTTTCTACTCTAAGGCAGGCCCCATTCCCTCTGCGGCCAGCTAGTTGAGTATCCTCAGAACCCAGACTCCCCACTGCAGGTCGGGGCACAGATTTGGTGAGCAGGTTATAACGGGATCCCTCTTTGACTTTAGTTCTCAGCCATATTTCCCCATCCTACTTGATAGAGGAGCACCACAAGTTGGAAATTATTCAGCATCTATTATTATTGGCTCCAAATTGGGTACTTGGTTTTGCCCTATGCGAGATGGAACCTGAAAAGGAAGACTATTAAGTACCTAATACAGATCCTTCATTCCCAACAGGAAAAATAATACTAAAGAGCCAACAGAGAAGGACTAGAATAATTTATTCCAAAATGCATGAAACAACTTCTATCTGGATGATTTTCATGGTTTTTTTTTTATCTTTTATGCCCCTCTGAATTTCATTTATAATAAAATTGCATTACATTTCTGTTAAAGAAAAAATATAATGAAATTCAAAAATGATAGGGAACTAAATCCAGAAAGGAATTACATTCTGGGAGGAAAAATTAAACTCCCCAAAGCATGAGATTTATAATCAAGTCATGTTGCCTGAGCTGGGCTGCTGATCTCTTATATATCTTCCTGGCTGAAAGAGAAATAAAGGTCCAAGGAGTAAAAGAAGAAATTAAGCAAAGCAAAAGCACACAAATGGTTCGTTGAAGAAGCATAAGCGAAGGAGAACGGTCAGGCGGGGGAGAAGAAGACCTAAGCCTGAGAAATGAGGGGTGAAGAGGCAGAGAGAGAGAGCGTAGTCTGCATTCCCTGGGCGTCTGAACCAACATCGTCTGTGGACGTTTCTTCCCATTTCCTCGGAAAACGAGGCTGGCTCTTGGCCCCTGCTGGCAGCTTCTCCAATCTCTTCCTCATGTTAGACATCTGTCAGCACTCTGCAAGGAGCACTGGAAATCAAGTCCATTCACAGTTTGTCTTGGACCTCCCGAAGTCTCCCCACCCTTACCAGCTACTGAAAAGGAAAGGGGGAAACGTTAGAAAGTTTCTCTGGCCATGGTAGGAAGTGCCAAAAGAAGAAAAGAACATGACAGCATTAACAAAGGAGACATGTCCGCATGGCTCCTCATTGTCAAACACCCCATTATTTTCCCTGTTGGGAAAATAACTCATTTATTTATTAATTCATTCATTCATTCCCAAATATTGATTTAGCAGAGCTGTGTGCCAGGCATTACAAGTGAGCACTGGTGGCAGGTTATTAGTACCAACCTGAGCAAGGCCACCTTCATCCTGCTCTGCAGTCACCCCTCAAACAAGCAATAGCTCCTGGGGCCTCAGCACACTTCCGCCTCTTTCTTCTGAGGGTAGAGTTGCTAGTTCATGGCCAGGTATCTAGGAAAGGGGCAACAAGAGACTCATTCAGTTTGCTAACCAAAGGGGGCACAAATCTCAACAACAATGCCTCTACCTGATTTTCAGTTGACTCTGAAATGTTCTCCATCAAAAATATAGACTTGCATTAGATGTCACTCTTCAAAAGTACATACATAAATGCTTTCACATGTCACAGACTTAGTTCATACTGTCATTTCTAGATTTCCTTTTATCTTTTCTCTATTTGCTGGCAAGCTCCTGGTCAAGTTTTTGTTTATTTTTCTCTTATAAAATACTCTATATTGCATATAAAAACTATATCTAAAATACTTTGTATCATATAATATGTATCTAATGTAGATAGATGGATAGATAGGTAGGTGAAAGATAAACATTATAAATCAAATGTTTTTACTCCTCCCCAAAATTCATATGTTGAAACCTAATTTCCAATGTGATGATAATTAGAGGTGGAGTCTTGTGAGGTGATTAATAGCCTTCAGAATAGAATTTAGTGCTCTTATAAAAAGGACTCCAGTGAGCTCCCTTGCCCCTTTTTCCATGTGAGGACACAGTGGGGAGACAGCTGTGTGCATACCAGGAAGCAGGCCCTCACCAGACAAGATGTCGGCCAGTGCCTAGCTTTGGGACTTCCCAGCCTCCAGAAATGTAAGACATAAATGCCGCTGTTGGTAAGTCATCACCTCTTTGGTGTTCTGTTATTGCAGCCTGCATGAACTAGGACAGGTAGATAGATGGAGAAATGGATATAAATAGCTGGGGAGATGGATGATACATAGATAGATATAGGTAGATAACGAAATATTAAGAAAACAAAGAAAATGTTTACTTCACTCAGTCTAAGGAATAAATCATACAGAACCTTTAGAACTGCCTATGTTTCCTTCCCCAGGAACACTCCATTATCTCTCTTCCCACCTCCAGAGGTGACGACTATTTTGAATTTTGTGTTAATTATCCCTTCTTTTCCTGGATAGATTTTTACACACACACACACACACACACACACACACACACACACACACACACACACCTCTGTTTATTGTGGTGTAAACCTAAATTGAATCATACTAAATCCATTTCCTTGCGAGTTATGCTTCCTATCAATCTAATGCTTTGAAATTAACCTATGTATGAGCTGGACGTTGTGGTGCACGCTTGTAACCCCAAGACTTGGGGGCTGAGACAGGAGGATCGCAGGTTCGCAGTCAGCCTCAACAACTTAGTGAGGCCCTCTGCAACTTAGTGAGAGGCTGTTTCAAAAATAAAGAATACAAAAAAAAAATAGGGCTGGGGGTGTAGCTTGGAGGTAGAATGCCCCTGGGTTCAATCCCCAGTACAGCAAAAAAATAAAAATAAAATAAAAAATATGTAGGTTTTTTACACTGTAGTTCTATTGCTTTCCTTTTGTGGTAGGTGTATTATTCCAGTGTAATAACTATACTACAATATATCCATTGTACTGGTGAAGGAGATTTAAGATGCTTCCAGAGATTTGCTAATAAAATCCATGTTGCTGGAAATATTCTTATAGGACATTTCCTGGTGCATGTATGCAAGTTTCTCTAGGCTATTCCTAGGTATATAATTGCTGGGTTGTATGGTTTTTGAAATTTAGTAGCTAATGCCAATTTACTTTTCAATATGTTTGGACCAATTTAGATTCCACCAGCAATTGAGAGAACTGTGGTTTCTCTACACTGTTTATAACAATTGATATTATTACACTTTCTTCTTCACCAGTCTCAAGGGTACGGAATTATTATTTTATGCCATTATATTTGATATTTTCCTTGTGACTTATGAGAATGGGTGTTTCAAAAATGTTTATTGGTTAGTTTTGTTGAACTATGTCTTTGTTCACTTTTTTGGGGGGTTTATTTTTGCTTTTTAATCAACTATAATATTTATATTTATCTATGGGGCTAAGTATTATAGTTAGATAAATGTATACAATGTGTAATGATCAAGTGAGAGTAATCAACATTTCTGCCTCCTGAAATATCATTGATTCTGTGTTGGGAAACTTCGAAATCTTCTCCTGAAGTTATTTTGAAATGCATAATAAATTTTTGTGAGCTACCCACCATGCTATGCAACACTATAACAAATCCTCCCATCTAACTGTATTGTGGAACCTATTATCCAACCTCTATGCATCCCAACTCTGACGTCTAGTGCTCTGTCTACTTTTTATATGGTTGTATGCATTATACTTTATGTATTCTATATACTAATACTTTTTATTATTCTCAAATGTAAATGCCTTCTTCAAATGCTTGGCCTGGATTTTCATTCTATATCTTTTGAAGAACAAAGACTCTTAATTTATAAAAGTAATCAGGTAGCCAGACATGGTAGGGCATACCTGTAATCCAAGTACTTGGGAGGCTAAGACAGGGGTTTGCAGGTTCCAGGTCAGAATGAACTTATAGAGACCCTGTTTCAAAATAAAAAGGGCTGGGGGTGTGTCTTGGAAGTAGAATGCCTCTGGGTCCAATCCCCAGTATCAATATATATATATGATTAGGTTTATTTTTTCCTATATTATTTATGCTTATGTATTTTTTACTAATTTTCATTTCCAAGGTCACATATATATTGCATTTTCCTAAAATTTTAGTTTTTATGTTTCCATAAAACATAAGGAAATATATTCTATTATTTAAGAATATATTTAAGGAAATATATTCTTTTATTTTTCCATAAGGTTAGACAATGCACAGTTCCATTTATTGGACTTTTCATCCTTTTCTCCATTTTTCTACAATGTCAATTTTTGGCATGTACTATTTATATAAATGCCGGCTCCATTTCTAAGCTATTTGATGTCATTAGTTTCTATGTCTAGACCTGAAGCAATTTAAAGTGCTTTAATTATTGTGGCTTTAAACAAGTAATTACTATATGCCTGAGGAAGTTCCCCTGAGTCATTTTTCAGGCTAAGACAAGCTAACAAATCTAGCTTTTCTTGTCCCTTTCATATAAATTTTAGAATTAGCTTGTCAATTGCACACACAAAAAAGAAAACCCTGCAGAGATGTTTATTGGTATTTCATTAAATCTATCTATCAAGCTGGGGGAATTAAACAGGTTGAGTGTTTCTATGAATATGTCATGTTTCTCTATTTAATTAGGACTTCTTAAAATATCTTGTATTTTAAGTTTTTTTTAACTTTCTACACAAAAGGTCTTGCACATTAATTGTTAGTTTCATTTCTAGGTAATTCATCTATTTATTAGAAAATAATATTTTAATATCTAAATGTTTCTGTATAAGAAATCAACATATATATACATATATATATGTATGTATATATATATATATATATATATATACACACATTTGGGGTTTTTTGTTGTTTAATTTTTTATTATAACAATATATATCTAATATAAAAGTTGTCAGTTTACCCATTGTAAGTGTAGAATTCAGTGACATTAACTACAGTCATAATGAAATGCAACTGTCACTCCTATTTCCAAATTTTTTGGCACCTCAAACATAAATAAACTCTGTAACCAATAAGCAAAAATTCCTCAGTCTTCCCTCCCCCATCCCCTAATAACCTATGATCTACTATATTTATGAATTTGTTTTTTTAGATACTTAATATAAGTAGAATTATGAGAATTATGCAGTGGACTTATTTCACTTAGCATAATGTTTTTTATGATTCATTCATTTTGTAGCACATTTCAGAAATTTATTTCTTTATATAATGAAATGATATATTGTGTGCATACATCACATTTTGTTGACAATTCTTGTATTTTCTATTATTTCCACTTTTTAGCTTTTATAAATAATGTTTGCTTTCAAAATTTTTACACCAAAGTGCAGAATTGCTGGGTTATGTGGCAATTCTGTTTTATGTTTGGGTTTTTTTTAATATACTGGGAATTGAATCCAGGGACATTCTACCTCTTAGCTACACCCCAGACCCTTTTTACTTTTTATTTTGAAACAGAGTCTCATTCAGTTGGTGAGGGCCTTACTAAGTTGCTGAGGCTGGTCTCAGACCTGCAATCCTCCTTTCTCAGCCTCCTAAGTACTAGGATTATAAGTGTGTGCTACCACACCTGGCAAGTTTTACATATTAATCTTATATTAAGCAAGCTTGTTAATATAAGCTTGCTCATATTAATACTTATTAATTTTAATCATTTTTGTGTTTCATGCTTCATGCATATAAACTCTGATGATAATTTTCTTATTCATTAGTTTAATTAATGAATTTTGACATGAGCTGGTAAGGATTTCTGGTGCATTATTGAACCCTGTCTGGTCCTTTGCTTGATGGGGAAATTTTTCAATGTTTAACCATTAAGTATGAAGGTAGCTGTACAATTTTGGTAGATGCTTATGTGGGTCCCTAGTGCTATTTCTTTCTAAAGAATTCTTCATCTTCTGGGTCCATGGTGGGATAAACTTATTGGAATCCTCTTGTTACAACAAAATGACTAGATTTGGACAATGAGTAGTGAACAAAAAAAAAAAAAATGTGTGTCACTCCTAGGCCACAGCATGTACTTGCCCATTCCTGGCTCTCCAGCACACTCTTTCTCTCTGGCATGGTGACTAGTAATGCTCACAAGTTGCTGCTTCTTCAGTCTGGGATTCAGTGATCAGTGGTCCCTGCTGAACTCTAAGGGATGTTTAGTCTGAGTAAGAGACTGTCTTGTTATGTTACCCTACCAAGATTTGGGTGATGCTTGTCACCAGGGGATATGCATCCTAGCCTGTGCTGACTGATACAATGTCCTTCCAGACTGAGTGGATTTGCTTCTTAGAAAAGCACTTGTCCTATTGAGAGCTAGTGTTATTCATGAGCAGAAAATGACATATATTGAACATCTTTTCTGCATCTACTGAGATTTATTTTTATTTAATAGGTCAATATATTAAACTATCATAATGCATTTTATAATAATGAATCATCTTTGTTATCTGGACTAATGATGATGAACTAGTGCTCGGTTTAGATTATGAAACACTTTAACATTTTCATATCTGTGTATGAGTACAATGGCTCTCGAATGCCCTATCTAGTTTTATTTAAAAATAAGTTATATTATTCCTGAAATCCAAATAAGGAAGTTCTTTGCATCTAGTCTTTGAGACTATATAAAACTGAGACTATTTACATGTTATAGGCATTTACTTTTTTTCTAAATGTATAAATTTGTTGGCTAAAAATTCATATACCTACCTCATTTAAAAAGTTCTCAGAATAGTTCATTAAGTCCTCTTTTATTTCTTAAGTATCATTTGCTTATTTTCTCTTTCCCCTCTCACTCTTTCTTGATCAATTTTACTAACAGTTTGATTCAGTTAATTATCTCAAAGAACAAACTGGCTTCTTTTAGTCTCTCTCGTAAATTTGCTTTCTATTTTCTGACATACCTTTTATTCTTTCTTGCTTATTTTTCCCTTTGGTTTAATTCTGCTGTTATTTTTTTTTCTGTTCTTGAATTGAATGATTCCCTCCTTAAATTTAAGCCTTTTTTATTTTGTAATGAAAGCACATGAGATAGTAAATTAGTCTCAGTCCTGCTTTTAATTAGATTTCACTATTTTGATATGTTATATTCTAAGCATTTGGTTACAAACATATTAAAATTTCCAAAAATTTTTTGTACACTAAGTTATCTGGAAATGTAGAAGTATGTTTTCAAATTTCCAACATATGTGCTTTTTTAAAGTTTTGTTTTTGATGTCTAGCAACTGTGTTTTGAGCAGAGAATATGGTTTATAGAAAATAATTCTTCAAGGTCCTCTTATGAACTAGTGCATGGTTGATTGTCACTAATATTCTGTGCTTACTTTAAAAAATATATTTTCATATTTGTACAACACATATGTACACACATACGCATACACATACAGGTATCCTGCAATGTTTTGTTACCCTAATATCTTCCATTTCTGTGTTAGTTAGATTTTTTGTTGCTGTGGTCAAAATATGTGGAAAGAAAAACTTAAAGGAAGAAGATTTTATTTGGCTCATGGTTTCAGAAGTTCAGCCCATGGTTGGCTGGCTTTAAGGCAGAAACATTATGGCGACTGGGCATGGTGGAGGAAAGCTGCTCAACTCATGTCAGCTGGAAACAGAGAGAAAGAAAAGAAGACCAGAGACAGATAGAGTCCTCAAGGCCATGCCCCCAGTGACCCACCTCCTTCAGCCATGCCAACCTCTGAACTTTGCCTGGAAACCAAGCTTCAACAGAAGAGCTTTTGGAGGGACATTCTAGATCCAAACCATAGGAACCTCTAATAGATTTGTTCCGACCATATCTATTTATTCAGTAAAATTTCCCTAGTAGCTATGTTATATGTGAATAGTAAAGCAAGATCACACTCTTCAAGATACCTTAAGATTTGTTATTAAAGAGGAGACAAAAAGGCATAGACACTGTCAAGGAAGTGATGGCGCTATCCATTTCCAATTTCTCTAGCCATGTTGACTTTGTTTCATGCCATGATCACTCTTGTTTACGGGCAGGACTGCGTCTAACTTTTGGAATATTTTTGTGCTAGTTAGGAGAAAGAATCCTTCTTTGTGCAGAATAAGAAGGAAGATGCTTCCCTGTGAGTATGAAGTCCCAAGAGCCCACGATTTGACTTAAGAAAGTTGTCTTTTTGCAAAAGAAAAATTAATCATTTATCCAGGTAAATTTGCCAGGATTTTAGTCTCTATTTACGTTATCTTCCTCTTATTACTTTTTAAAGTTTATTAATATAGTTCCCCAAACCATCTTGCACACAACTAGTAGTGCACATTCTTCTTAATGAAACACTGGACAGAATGATCTTCCAACCCAATCAAGAATTCAGTGATTCAGCGAATGATATAGATTAATCTTGAGCTTAAAGAGAAAAGCAATAGCTTCCTGGCTGCACTGGGAATTGTCAGCAATGCCATGTATTCAGAACATTAAAAACCTGGGAAGCTCTAGATTATTTGGAAGTCTCTACTTGGATTCTAACAGAGAGGCTGGAATATTTTTAGCTCCATAAATGTTTGTGAAATTATTTTTTTACAAGGAGTTTGGCCTGAGTTAGATGTCCTTGAGATTCACTCTATAAATCGTGGGATACTAGATATAACCAAGAGATCAGTTTCTACATTCACAGTGTTAGATGTCATCTGATTAGAAATTAAACATGAACTTATCATGTGACTGCTGCTGTTCTTCATTAGTACCAAGGTTGCTTATGGGAATGTAATCAGGATTTTATGTTAGAACCATTAAAAGAAAGGGCATTTCTCCACACAGTGTAGCAACCCCCCCCCCAAAAAAAAACTCACCAAAATATATCTTAAACAGCCTCAGGGCTCACTTATCCAATAGACAAAAGATTTAGAAATCCAATGCGCCACCATTTACCTGGCATTGAATAATCCCTTGTGGGTGGTGAGCTGTTTGCACGGCTAGCTTTTTCCAGCAAAGGGGACAGCTTGCTTCTTTTGGTTCCTGTTTATTTTGCAGCAATTGAAGTCTTTCCAAACAGCAGTTAATGAGAATTTCAGAGATATTGGACTGTCATGAAAAAGATTTACCATCCCACAATCCATCTGAGCCAACATTTCAAGCATGCAAGTAGTACTTTTGTCTTTGAGGGGTACCCATGTCACCCAAGATGACCCAGGTGGCATCTTTCCATGTTTCAGGGTGAGAGGCTTAGAATGAGAGATCTGGTCTTCTCACAATATTCTCTTTTAACCACAGTAGAATTCTTTCTTTTCTAAGTGGCTATCTGCTATCCTAGGAAGATATTTGACTCTTAAAGATGATGTTTTATGAATTAAGGAAGAAATGGTTCAGATAGTGCCTGCTCACTTTGTATGAATGTTTTTCTCATGTTTTCTAGTCTAAGATAGTGCATTTTACTCCCAGATTTGCCATTACTGTACTCTGTGACCTTTACTTTATTCTTGTAGGCTTTAGTACACCTATCATAAAAAAGAAATTAAAAATGATACAGAACAATAGTCATAAAGGAAAAGTGGGATTAAGTGATTTGATGGTCACTAGAATTACTTTTGTTTAACAGATGTGTAGTTCTACAATATGATTGACATCCAGCACTAATTGTATTGACTATAACCACATGGGGTGCTACTTCCAGGAGAAAGGTTTCTATAGTTATGAATTCTGAAGGACAATCTCTGATCCGTGCCCAAGTACACCGAAGGGGCTGATTGACATGGAAACATGCCTTCAGAATAAATCAGAAGCCTGATATGTATGGGATTTTAGGATACTGCCCAACTCAGCCATAAGTACTCAGCTCTCACTCCTAAGCATTAAAAAAGGAAAGAGAGGAAAATAAAAAGAGAAGAAAAGATAAAATGAAAAGAAAAGGGAAAAATTGAAATTAAAAATTTCAAGACCTTTTATGAGATAGTGCAAAGGGAATCTAATCAGCCAAATAAGGTATAAACAGGAAGGGGGAAAACTAATAGGCATGGGGGTTTCAGAGGAGCAGAAATCATGGCTTAAATTTTAGATGGCTGAACATTCACCCCAGACTTTACCATTTATTAGCTCTGTGGCATGGAGTTGGTTTATTGACCAGGGCCAGCATCCTTGGTGTGTGACCTGTGTAGTCGCATAAGGTCCTACATTTAGAAGAGCTCCAGGCTTGATTTAATGTTCCACCACTGCCATCTTGAAATTCTCAATGATTTTTGAACAAGGAGCATACATTTTCACTAGGCCTTGGGAATTACATAGCCAGCCCTGAGCTTGACCTGTCCGAAATTGGCTTCTCTACCTTCAAAATGAGAAGAGTCAACCCTTTCACTCAGGATCACAGTGAGGATGAAGTGAGATACTCACAGAAAGCTTCTCATCAGCTCAATGAATAATATATTTGCCCATTACTGACCCAAATATAACTGTTCTTCTTTAAAAGGAGTCATAGATTCAGAGTTTTATTTTCTCCTCAGTCTATTTTTTTAATTGGTATATTTTTATTGGTGCATTATAATTCTATATTATAGTGATGTTCAAAGTTATACAGACATGCATAAAACCATCTTAAATAAAAGCTGTTTGGGGACAGTTCGGAAATATGAAATATGATAATATATCTCACGTGTTTATGGTCATGGCTGGGCCCTCACATAGACTAATAGTGCTGGTGCAGTTTTTGAGAATTCCAACAAAACACTGCATTTCAAATAGTACCACATGGCCCATCAATAATTATCATTGAGCTTGACCCCCTGTATGCCTTTTCTAGAAAAACAAGCCCTTAAATGGGTAATATCTTCCTTCAGTAAATCTTTTTAAATTATGGGGAAAATATTAGTTGTTACTATGGAAAAATCGTGTCATTTATTTTCTTTGAATTCTCCATTCTGAACACATTATTAGTTTTTAAAGAACACAGATTCTTCAGTTTAGGAAGAGGTCTCCTCTCTTCACCTCTGGATGAAGAGATTTTGATGAACAGCTTTTGTTTGGTTTTCTGTTCCCATATACACATTTTCTTGATTATAAATTAATTTGACCTTATTTTTGTGTAATGGCATTCTTATTTAGAGTAAGGTGGAGATGGGTGAGAGTTGAGGGAATTATGACAAAATAAATAATAAAATCATAGTTCACATTTAATGAGCTATGCACCAAGATTCTCAAGTGTGTAGTATGTCTCTTCATTACAGTCTTATGAAATAGGTATTATTATGCAACATTCACAAATGCAGAAAATGAAGTTTATAAAGGTTAAGTAACTTTACCATAGTCTTATCAGTCATGGCATTAGACTTGAATCCATGTCTGCAGAGTTTCAAAACCTGGAATTTTAGTTCTTTAACATCCAAAGTAAAAATGTCAGATATTTAGATAGCTATGCAGATAAGCTTTGGTCCTAGCCCTTTTGCTAAATCCTGAGGCTATGGAGAAAACACATTGATCCTGAAGGGCTCCTCCTAGTTAAGAAAAATGCAAGTAAATAATCACTCCATTCACTCAAGCAACCAATTTATATTCATTGAACATACTCTGAGACAGATATTATTTTAGGCAGTGAGGATACAATGTATAGGACAGAAGTAATCCTCACCTCAGAAGGATTAAAAATGGGGGTGGATGTGGAGAGGTAAAAGGGGAGACTTCATAAAGGAAACAGTTCATATAATGCTATGTTCACATATGGAGTTATCAATACCAATTTCAATATTATGTACGAGGAGCGGGAGGGAGCAGGGTGGGTCTGGAGGGAAACACACCAAGTGCACATATGTTTTTACCATACTTAACCTCATTAAGATGTATAATTAGAATGCACCAATAAAAAGGCGATTAAGAAGTTAAAGGTCTAACCACCCAAGCCAATACATTATTTGAATGGTAAGTGGTATGAAGGGAGAGTGTGAGGTGCCTGATGAGGGTATAACAAGAGAATGAGTCCCTATCTGTTGTGGCAAAAACAAAACAAAACAAAACAAAAAGGTCTCTTTGAGGGAGTGATAGAAGGGTTAAGATCTGAAGGATGGGTAGGGATATGTGGAAAATGGGGAACACTAACCCTCGAGTGTCTGGAGGCATAGACTACTAGGGTGGTGAACGGGACCAAAAAAAAAATTGTAGCAGGACGGTGGGCATTGAGAGAAGTAGAAAAAGTGATCAAGAGTTCTTTTTTCTGGTATATTAAGACTGAAATTCTTGCAATCTAGCCAAGCAGGAATGAATGCCATTGTATATATGTTCAGCACTCAAATGGAGTCTAGCCTGGAAATAGAAATGTGGGGCTAGTCGATAGAAGGGCGATGTCTTGAAAGGAAAGACTGCAGAATAAGAAGTGAGGAAAGGATGGACAAAGGAGAAGAGAAAGAAAAAACGGGGGAAGGAGTAGAAGAAGAAAGCCCTGAAAGAGACTTGCATTACCTAAAGAAAGCAGAGGTGTCCCCAGAGAGGACAGAGCAGTCCAGAAGGTGAGGGGGAAGCAGGCAAGGTGGCGTCCTTACCGCACTATGAAGGGGTAGGATTCAACACAGGTGGGTCTTTGAAAACAGGGGACACACTATCTCTTGTGATAGTCTGGGAAAGAGAAAGGGAAGATAAGGATGCAGGGTAGAGACTGATGTTATGTTGTGATGCAACATAACTACACTGTAATAGAAATCTGGACAAACCACCACTGAGCACATGGGGAAAGGTATTGCTAAACTCAGTGGAAAAGGAGACAGAGGACAGGATTAGAGAAGCAGCAAAGATGATGAGATATTTGACCTATGTTGCAAAGACGAGTGGGCATTAACCAGGCCAACACAGCTGACTGAATCAGCAAATAAAAATAGACTATGCCTCATGCAATATTGGGGGCATATGTAGACCAGAATCCTATGTCATTTATTTGAGATTTAAGTTGTGCTGGGTGCCCTGGGTTTTATTTGGCAATCATTTAAGCAAAGGGGGTAGGAGAAAAGCATCTCTGTAGAAGGTAAAGCAAAAATAAAGGCATGAGCCCAATGAAGCAGAATCTATTTAGGGTATCAGGGGTAGCTTGTTACAAACTAGGATGCTTTTGCAAATGATAAGACTGTGGAGATATCCACAGGCCGTGTTATGAAAGTGTTCATTTGTTTCCAGGTTCTCATTAGGTAAACAGCTCTGGCTGAAGTTCACCAGGTAGGTGAGCTAGAGTTCAGTCTCTATGTGTCAGTCACTTCAGAATAGGAATATACATTATGGTCAAATATAAGAAATTAACAAAAATGCACACTTGTTAAATACCTCTGATATGCCAGTCCTCTTACAGGCAAAATTAAATGCTTTTCTAGAATGATTGAGTTATTTAAAAAAAAACTATAGATATGGAAACTGAGATCCAAGGAAGTAGAACCCAGTCAAGACCCCACAGTTTATTGGGACATTTGACATGCCAACCCCTATTCAAAGGCTCTGTTCTCTTCACTGGGGTTTACATAGTCATCATGGATTATAGTTTCTCTCAATAAGATCAAGGTTTTCATTTCCGGGAACTCGTGTCTGGAGAAGTGGTTTTATGAATGTCTGTGTACTCTTTCGTAATTCTCTGGATACTTCAAAGAATACTACAGCCACCTTCATGAAAGAACATACACGCACGTCTCCTTCTCGAAATGTTCACATCTCTCTGGACAGTCTTATCCTGTTTACCATAAAACCAAACAACAATTTTGAAGATCTAAATACATATAAGTTCTTTAAAGGTTGAAACATGTTCCTCCCCCTCGAGATTTATGGGTGTGTATACTTAGTGTTCCCAAGCCTTGGCTGTGGCCTTGGGGAATAAGATAGCTTATTTTGGCTACAGTTTGGGGACAACTGAAATATTGCTTAGATAAATGACACAAACCCTACCAGTGATGTCACCCTTTCTCATGGAGCTGTAGCAAAGGAGTCCATTTAGGTACTGAAAAGGAATACTTGAAGGGTTGACTGTTATTGTAAGCATTCAAGAAACTGGAGCTTTATCATTACTCATTATTTTAAATAACCTAACTGTGACCACAGTTCAGATCACTTTCAGAAGTACATATTTGATGTCTACTGTGTACCAGGCATGGTGTTTGATCCCTTCAGAAGGGATTAAATATCATCCCTGATATTTCTCCTTCCTCTCCTGCTTTGTTTTCTGTCTTACTGTTTCATCTTCAATTTTCTTGTTGTTTTAGTCATTGAAATACAACTTCTAGTTCAAGTGAGATATCCCTTAACTACCACATTTCATGCATTCTAAAAAAGTTCAACATGGGTTTTAAACTTCCATGAAGGCAGTGAAGAGAGCTGAGTGTAGAGGTGATTTCAAGAAAATATTTTTAAAGATCTTGTCAAAAAGAAACTTCAATCATTTTTAATTGGGCAGTTCATCAGGTGACTATTACCATCTTAAGTTTTTGAATGACTGGAATATTTCATAGGGTGTTGTGATAAAGATAGTAAGCATAAGACTGTGTGAGCCCAAGGAAGACCTGTTGATCCATCCCAGGACAGGTAGTGTAACAGTGGCCTGCTTCCCACCCTGGCAGCTAACAGGTAGCCTGTTTCTAAGCTGACATTTTTCTTCCTGTCCTTCTCCTTCTCCCCTTGTTAATGAGTAACAGGATCTTATCAGCTTACTGATCAAAGGAGTGAAGACCAGGCACCTGGCACCTGTAAATCTGAGAATGAACTAACTTGAGGATGACTTAGACATGGATTGTGTCTCTTTTGACAAGCCCACATCACCCCGAAGCGCTAACTCTTAAAAGGGACTTTATTCCTTTGTTTGGGGAGAATCCAGATTTTGATCCTGAACTCTTAAGTTCACTGGTTTTCTCTGGTTTGCTAGCAAATCAATACATTTCTTTTTCCTTCTTCTCAAAGGCTTGCCCCAATTACTTGATTAAGCAAATCGGGGCAGGTACAGAAATTTGGTTTCAGTAGAGACAGAAAGAATGTATGATCATTAAATCTTCCTGAAGTAAACATGCCTAAAAAATCATGAAAGGTGATTTAAAGGAGAGAAAAAAGGTAATATTGTAGGCAGAGAAAAATCCCTTGGACCAGGCATGATGGAATTAGACAGTAAGATGTTTTTAAAGGTTTTCAAGGTCAGCTCCACCATTTTGAAGATGGAATTACTTACTGGCCTCTAGAGAAGGGAGTGTGGGTGGGGGGCATAGTTTCTTGGAAACATTAGGCCCTGGAGAACTTTAAGGGGAACACGAGTCTCCTGACTTCAGATCCATGGTGTTCTATCCCAGTGTGGGATCTTTGTTCTGCACACTTAAGACTACATTCCAAGCCCTCATTGTTGGTCAAAGTACTATAAACATTCCAGTTATTCCAAGCAAAATTCCTCACCGCAGGTGGCACAAGATGTCCCAGACCACCCTCTTTGCTAAATGAAGGATGAGTTTGTTATGGGTTGGACAAATTATGGACTATCTCTAACTTTCTAAAGTGAATGGGTCCTAGTACTGTCATTTTGGAAATTACTTTTAAGTAATTTTGAATCAACCCAAGTAGGAAAATTTGAATGTACACAGCACCCTTCTCTCTCTCTCTCTCTCTCTCTCTCTCTCTCTCTCTCTCTCCTTCCTTCTCTGTTTTCATCCCTGCTACTTTATCCCCCAAATTTTGTTGATCTCGTCACTGAAAGAAAGATGATTTACATTTCGTGGGAATACATACTATGGCAGTACATGAACTTTAAGAATTCCATCTGAGTTCCAACCTTCTTTGAGCCCAGGTTGGGGAACCTGGAGGTAGACTGTTTGACCTTGAGCGAACAGCTGCTTTCGTTTTAGTTTCCTTATCTGGCTGGCTTTTCAGATTCCTTCCAACCCTACAGTTTAATATTTTGTTTTTATAAGTTACTGGCAGAAAGATTGAATTTTCTTGCAACTTGTTTTCAAAACTTAAGTATCTTCCAAGAGTTTGATCTAAGGAAGAACTAATTTCTTAAGCACGAGCTTGTCAATGACTTGCGCAAGCTCCCCCCTGGTTCCTTCAGAAAGAACATCTCTGTCTTCTCCCACCTCTTGGAGGTCTCTTCCTTCTTCTGTAGTGAATTCCTGTTCTTTTCCTTGGATGATTTTCCATGTTGGCTTCTATGGCAAAATAAACAAAACAAAACCTCAAAACAGCATCTCTACAATTTTGTGGAGTGATGGTCACTTGAACACAACTATTAATATGTCAGCCCCTTAAAATAATTCAATTCCCCAAGAACAGTTTGTCATGCCCCACTCCCTTCTTTTCTACCATCTGAGGGAAAGTATCCCAAGTAAGCAAAAGGTTAAAAATGAAAGGGTGGAACTCATTGCTCTTTGGGGATTGCTATCAAAATGGAATTTTTTCCCTCTCATCTTTAAATGTGGTGAGAATTTTTCCTTTTTAATTCCAACAGAGCTAGGTGGTAACAATGTTGACATCTCTTCATTCCTGAACTGTAAGATCACCAACACACTTTGAAAAACTGGTAACACTGAAATTAGCTCCCTCATATCCAAAGAAATCCTGGTTTCCCAGTGAAACAATTGGGACACTCTGGGAAAAATTGCTATATATATATATATATATGTATATATATATATATATGATATATATAATGATATATATATATATATTATCATTATATATATATATATCCTATAGCATGGTCATGACTGATTTTCTCAGTCTCCTTGCCTCTGACTTCTTAACTTTTCCTTATGCTCCTGTTATTACCTTCTACTTAGAGTTCCCCAATACCCTATGATATTCAATGTCTTTATCCAAATTGCTTGATCTGCCAGGGACACCCTTTTGTCAGTCACTCATCCCAGCAGATCACTCCTGAGAATCCTTCCCAGAGGAGTTGAGTTCCATCCTACGTCATCCCAGTTGAGTTCTCAACTCCTCACACGAGTTGAGTTCCATCCTACGTCATCCCAGTTCCCAGATTCATCCCTATATTAACATTTCTCACACTGTATTCAAATTACTTTTAAGCGTCTACCGTGCCTGGAGGATAGAGTGTCCATTCGATTCATCTCAAAGAAAACAAAATTCAGCATGTACCCCTCTGGACCCCAAAGAGCACTGGAAGAGCTCTTAACTGAGAGCCATTTGGGTAAATCCTGATAAATATGTTCTCCAAACATAGAGATGAGTGCATTTTATCAAAAGGAAGGTCAAATGCATTGTTTTTGAAAGGATGTGACATTTTTGTTAGATAATTTAAAAAATATATTCATTTCAGAGACAAATAGCCTCTCTCCAAGTAAGAATGGGTTTCAGGATAGAGTGAAGAGTTTAACTTCCTGCTGTTTATCTCAAGATTCCCTACACGAGGTAGGAGAAAAACTCTCTACCAAGAGCCAAGAACCTTGAGTTCAAATGTTCTTAGCTCTACCACTGGGTACTGTGTTTCACTCAAATTCCACCTTCCATTCACTAAGAGAAAGGAAATAAATGAAAAAACATCCAGAAGAAGAAAAAGGTACAAGAGTCATATATATTTGAGAGTTAAATTGCCACATCTAGAAATTCAGAGTAATAGAAGTTGAGAAGTAAAGGGAACTTTCTTAGACAAGGAAATCATGGTCTGGACCTTTATAACGTGCTACATTTATGTGGGCAGAAGGCAGCACATGCAGGCATATGAGACCAGATTGGGGTTGGGCCTCTGCCCTGCATTTAGGAAAACCCTGACTGTACAGAAATATCCACACTGGTAAGGTGAATGTCTATGCAGATGAAACAGTTAGGACTTGATGGACATATAGGCCATATCTTAAAGACCCTGAGGGGCTTCGGAGGATTTTAATCAAAAGATAGATGTGTCTAAAAGTGATAGTTCAGAAACATTGCTCTGACCTTTCGATGGATTATGGATCAGAGGGGCCCAGTCTACAGGGCTTTAATATCTTCTCTTATATCACTGATTGAGTTGATATGTTATGAATGGCGGTTACATAACAGACATGCTGTCAAGTGCGTTTGGACAAGGACAAGCAGGGAGGATTCACAAATAAACCAGAGGATTCTCCTGTAGCCCCACTGTTCTCACAGTCCAAGGGGCAATGTAATATTCATGTCTGCAGGAAAGATTTTGATTTAGACTTAATCGAATGCACATAACAGTTTCCCGACTAACATGTGTGGACTCAGTGATTGATCAAGTGACTAGATTAAGAGCCCAAAGGGTTAAATCAAGGTTTTATGACAACTTAAACCATTTCCTATGTACTGAGAAAATTTCTTGTATCCTCTCCCTGCCTTTCATGATTTCCAGTAAGCCTAATAAATATTTTTTGATCAAGCCTACTTATCACATAATATAACTGGGGGTCTAAAAAAGTTATTTGTTTATAACCCAGCCATTGCCGGGCGTGGTAGCGCACGCTTGTAATCCCAGTACTTTGGGAGGCGGAGACCGGAGGATCCGGGTTCGCGGCCAGCCTCAGCTCGCGCTCTCTCTCTCTCTCTCTGTCTCTCTCTCTCTTCCTAGTGAGGCCCTCCGCAACTACGTGAGACTTGGTTTCAAAATAAAGTATAAAAAAATAGGACCGGGGGTGTAGCGCGGAGGTAGAACACCCCTGCGTTCAATCCCCGGTAGCGTAAAAAAAAAAAATAACCCAGCCATTAATTGCAAACTTACAACCCAGACCCCTAATTTCAAATTCATTTCTCTTTTCATTAGTCTCTCTGTAGATATTAACAATGTGTATCCCTAAGGTTAGTTTACAGAGAAATTTGAGCCCTGCGATAGTCTCCCTAAGGAGGTACAAAAGGGGAAATAAAGTAGAAAAAAAACTCAGAAGTCAATAGGGTAAGTCATGCAGGGCTTGGTTAATTACCCCTGGCACCAAGTCAGTGGGCAGGTGAATTTGCTCTTCTTTGGTGGACTGATACATCTTACAGAAGCTTAAAAGGCTCCTTGATGTAGACTCTGTTCGGAGTTCCCATGGAATCATTCACCTACTCATTTATGTATTCATTCATTCAGAATGTCTTCCAGCATAGTAAAGCAGGCCAGCAGGAAGGAATGATCTCACCCTTTCTGGGGAGCTCAGACCCTGGAATGGGACCTGGCAGGGAGCTGGTCTCCAGTAACTGTGGTTAGAAGGCCTGGGAGAGAGCAAATCAGAGGACAATTGGCCACGAAGCCTCTCCGAGGGGATCCTTCTGAAGCAGAACTCTGGGTCATGTGTCTGTCTGTCTGTCTGTCTATCCCAAGTTTGCTGTTCCTGGTTCAGTTCTAAAAATGGAAAACTCAACTCAAATGCTACCCTCCTTGCACTGAGCAGAGTAATTTCACATAAAATGTAAACCCAAACACATCTCTACAAAGATCCATTGTTCTCCAGTTCAGGAAAGTGAGTTCCCCAAATGAGGGAACTAGACCTTTAAAGTCACAGAACATAGCGTCAAATCCCAATGCTGAATTTACTGTGTGTACTTTACCAAGTGGCTTATTTCCTCCAAGCTTTTCTTTGTTTATCTGAAAAATGGAGAAGGTATTTACCTCTCACAAAATGGTTGGGAATATTAAATGCAGAATAAAAATAGCACATCCATTTGTTGTGTGCTAGGTTCTGTCCTAATTATAATTTCTAATCAAGTCTTTAAAGAAATCACTTAACTGATGAACCCCCACAATTGAAGGATGATATGTGATTTTCCTAAAGAAGGAAGCCAGGTAAGGGATAGGATTCAGAGTCCAGAGTCAAACCTGGGTGCATCTGACTCTATGTTCCTGCCTATCAGTTTGACACTACATTTTGCTTTTTAGCTATCTGCACCCCCTAGCTTCCTTTATCTACCTTTTCTTTGTTCATCAATGAAACCATCACTTGTTCCACTTACAGATGAAGATACTTAGGCTTGTAATCTGATCCCAGTCCAGCCCCAACGACAGCACTCTGGGGTCCTTCTATTAGTGAATCGCCTAATTCAAGTCATGTCACATACTTGGCACTAAGTGCTAATCTTTATTTCTTTACAATTGTCTCCAAAATAATAGTTATCTGAGACTTCTGTTGCCTGTGGATACCAGCAGGCATAACTGGCATGACACCAAGACCCATGGAGTACCGGTGGGTATACCCTTTCCCTGTGATGGAGAGAATGAGCAGGTTTTAGAGTACAAGGCTGCAGAGGGTGGGGATCAGATGGTATCTGGGATGCTCACTGCAGTTTGCTTGTGTGTCTCTGGTGTTGGTATTTTCTATCTGCTGTCTTTCCTCCAGGTTTGGTCCACAAGTCAGCAGAGGTCTAGGCAAACACCAATACCTGACTTCCTTCAGTTGCACTATAAAATAGAAGAGAAGGGAGAGCCACTCTTCATGCCCCCACCCATACTGAGGAAGGAAAAGAAAGCCTGCCACTGGAGATCAACTCTCTGGGTCCAGTCCCACTGGCAGGGAAGATCCTGATGGTACCTACCATCTGTTGTAATGCTCCTGCCAAATCCTGAGAACTGCAGTCCTAGGTGAACACCCAGGACTCCCCGGGAAGCCTATTGTCTACCTTTCCTTCATTGTGAACCGTCAGCCCTTAGTAGATCCATCCCTCTCAGCTTAGAAATTGAACTTAAACCATTTCACCATTATTCTATTCATCCAGACTCATAGTCTCAACTGGAGGGTCTTAGGGTCTGACAAGGGCTAGATGTGGTCAGTCAAAACCAGGCCGCCTGGGGTCAGCAGTTTCTGTCCTACAGGTCTCTGCCTGTGCTGCTTCCTCTACTAAAATGCGATGGTGGGTTGTTTCCATTTACTAATTTCATTATCTATCCATTTTCTACAGTAGTGGTATTCGGGTAAAATATAACTACATTGGAATCATTACCAGGTTAGTTTCTAACAGAGGCTGAAGGGAAGTTCTTTGCACCACTCTTCACTAGAAATTTTAGTGTCACTGAACAATGTGTCACATGATAGGACTATCTGCCACAAGGCTAAAAATGCTAAAATTCATAACGGTAGAACATGTGGTCCAAGTATATTTAAAATGCTACCTTGAAGTGGAGAATGCGAAAGAAGCGTCAAACTTTGGAAAAAGAAATTTGAACCTCAGAAAGCAATTTCCATTTTAGAATCCTCCAGAGACTTTGTGGATAACCTCACCCCTCCTTTTTGTAAAGCAAATACATGTCAATTCATCTACAGTAGAAATATTTTATAATACTCACTGCAAATAAATCCAGAAGTTAATGAAAATATGTTAGTTGTAGGAATGATAAAATGGTCAATTATTGTGTGAAGTATTGAGCTAGATTTTTATAACAGTTTAATTTTACTTTCATGATAACGTATGAGAAAAATATTGTTTTCTCTACCAATGTGGAAGCAGGCTTGAAGACATTAAACTATTTGTTTGAAAGATCATCTTTCTAGAACCCATATCTGTCATATCTGAAAACCTATGCTTCCACTACTTAATAAATATCCACTATTAAGGCTGGTGATGGCTTTTCTCAAGGCCCTCTGCTTTTTAAGGTCCTTGAACTTGTAGCTCCTTGTAGAAAACAACAATGCGGCAGAAAGTTGGCTGTCTTCCAGGGGAACACTCTCAGGCAGAGGAGTTGCAAGCCAGTTTGGAAACAGATATCTGGTTGTCCCAAGCAGACCCACCCCTTGGGAAAAGTCCAGAGGCTGGATTGAGTCTATTCTATGATGATTCCCACCCCACTGATGACCGGGTATGCCCAGTCTTGTCAAAAAGACATCGGCTGCCATGAACACTGGATGTGGCTGTCTCTGAAGCCTGAAATTAGTAGCCATCCGGTGAATAGCACGCCTCAGTGGCTGCTCTGAAAGAAGATGCAGAGGCTGGGGAAGCAGATGGGTCCTCCTAGGAGGGGGAGGAGGAAGCCAGTGTACCCTGCATTGTCTTGTCATTTCTCCCCACTCCGTGTCAGCTGGCATGCTCATGTATATGATTCACCCTTTGCTGGGGGTGGGGGGGGAGTCCCTGAAAGTTGGTCTTCTGAGGGGCCACATGAGGAGATTCTTAGCAGGTCTCTTTCCCTTATCCCTGGTTTCTAGGCAACTCAAGCTTGTCCCTGGTATCCAATTTATTCTCTTTCCACAACCACCTGGGCTCCAAATTTTGGAAAAAAGAGCTATTAACTTCAAGCTGGTGTGTGGGTGGGTATATGTGGGCATGTTTTAGTTTTTTGTCTTCTTAATATTCATCAGGTTGAGCAGTTTGTTGGACAATGCCTGTACCCCTATCCAGAGCCAAGTAACTCCAAAGAGTTTGTGTGTGTTGTAGATTTTTAATTTGGATTTTAAAATCCACTATTGTCTGGACTCTGGATATGAGAAGGAAAGTAGAAGAAAAAGCAAATCTGGTTGAGAACACATGGTATGTAAAATAGACAGGAAGTAATATTAAATGCTCGGTCCTATGTGCAGAAGCAGTATCAGAAGAGATTTCTTCCTGTCATCTCTATTCCGTGGGCATAGTTCCTGTTTCAGCTCTGCTCTTTACAGGTAACTTCTGTTATTAATACTTCCATATTTTCTTTATGTACATACAAGAACAAGAACAAGAACACGCACACACACAAACACACACGACTGTGTTCCTGTATGTGCTCCTAATTTACACGCAAAAGAAAATACTGTATGCACAGTTTTGCCATCTGCTTTTGTAGTTAAACTAACTTGGAGATCTTCCTGAATAAGTGTAAAGAGATATTCTTGGTTCTTCTTATTGGTACAGAGTACTCTATTACATAGATATGCCGTAGTCTGCTTAGCTAGTAGATTTAAAGTTGCTTTTACTCATTTGCAATCATAAACAAAGGCAAAGTTAATAACTGTGGACAAACATCATTTCACCACCTACACAAGCACATTAGTGTGTTAGATCTCTAGAAGAGAAATCTGTAAATCATATGCTACATCTGTGGACATTATGGGAAATGGAAGAATAGAAGAATTCCAGGTATTGTTCTTTTCATTAAAGCAACAATAATCAGGGAAAATTTGACAGAATCAATGTCTTCAAAACTCTGGTGTCTAATCAAAAGCCAACATAACCAGGGGACTGATTAATGAATAAAAAGGCTGCAAAGCTTTGATAAAAAACTTTACAACACTTTTATACGCCAATACACCATCTCTTCTTTTCTAGCTAGGCAGCAACCATGGAAACAATAAACTGTTTTCCTGAAGTGATTTAATGTTGCCAGGGAGCAAAACAAATGGTGTGCTCAAAAAGCTGTTTTTATGCCTTTTGACCAATTTGAGGGTTCACTGAGGGAACATTGCAGAGACTTGATTTTGTTCACCCCCTCATGTGAGTAGCATATAACACAAACATTAGAAGGGTCATATATTTTCTCTAATATGTGGAAGGTAGTAATCAAGATAACAGAGGGACTTCGGATAATGGAGGAGAAACTTCAGTGGAGTTAGGAAGGTGGTCTAGGGGAAGGGGAGGGGGAAGAGTGAAGATCAATTAGGGAATTACTTCCATCGACAGTATGTACATATGTGAGAATACCAATGTCAACCTCAATACCCTGTATGGGGGAAGGGAGCCAGGGGAAAGCCCACCAAGTGCTGTGTGCATGTATGTCACTATCACTATGAACTATATTATGATGTGAGATTATAATGCACCAATAAAAGTATTTAAAAAAAACAAACATTAAAAACACATATTACCTGTAGCTTTCTTGGGGCAAGGGATGCAGAGGAGATAGCAGAAGATAAACCAGAAGGGCTGGGTAAAAGGAAAGTGAGGAGGAAGATTATTGGGGTAAATAAGGGTTTTAAAGGCTATCATGTATACAAAAATCCAAAGTGCAGCCATGCACACCAAGAACTGGATATATGCTCAGAAAATGGCTACTTGTACCTTGTCTTACATATAGCTGATCCTTGGGTTCTGCATAAACAGGAGTTGAAGGCTAAGGCAGAGTTGTAGACACATGGGCAAAGCAATGAAGGAGTGCTTAAGCTCAGTGGTTCGCACCACTGCAAAGTCCAAGAAAATACTTTTGTTCTTGTATTTTGTGCCCCAAGCACTTAAGGAACTCTCTGTCAGGTCACTGACTGACTCCTGGAAGGATGACCATATAGGTCAAAGAATACAGTTTTACAAAAATACAAAATAAAAGTTTTAAATGGTCATGAAACAAAGTGATGGCTGCAACTCTTACCAAGCCATAACAGCAAACCTTAGGGAGGGGGATATTGTCAAACTTTAAGAGTTACCACATTGCAATATTCAAAAGGTCTATTTTTCAACAATGAAAGATTTTAAAGCATACAAAGAGACAGGAAGAGTGCTGTGTGCATGTACATCACTATCACTGTGAACTACATTATGAGTGAGACTATAATGCATCAATAAAAGCATTGAAAAAATTTTAAAAACACTAAATAATAATAATAATAAGAAGAAGAAGAAGAAGAAGAAGAAGAAGAAGAAGAAGAAGAAGAAAAAGAAGAAGAAGAGAAATTGACAGAAATCCTAAAGAAGTCCAAACATTGGGTTGGGCTATGTTATGCATTGACTTATGTAGTTTTCTTTACCAGGGTTCATTCTTTCTTTGTTAGATTATCTAGTGTCCTTGCATTTTCATCTGAATGACACCCTATTAGCAACAAACATTCTCATTTTTCATTGATCTGAAGATGCCTTAATTTCTCTTTCATAGTTGGAGAATAGTTTGGCTGGAAATAAGATTCTTGCTTCACAGTTGCTATGGTTTAAATATTCCTTCAAACTATATGTTGAAATTTAATTGCTACTGTAATAGTATTTAATAAGTGATCAGGGCATGAGGTTTCTGCCCTCATAAATGGATTAATGCCATTCTCATGGGAATGAGTTCCTGATAAAAAATAATTAACTTGACTCATTTTCCTCCTTCTCCCATATGCTCACTTGCCCTTTTACCACCTTATGATACAGAAGAGTGCCTGCCTGATACCAGCTCTATGTTCTTGGACTTCCCAGCCTCCAGAAATCTGAGTCACATAAACTTATATTGTTTAGAAGTTACTCGGTCTTTTGCATTCTGGTATGGCAGCAGAAAACAGAATAAGAGAGTATTTGTTTCATTTAACATCTCATTCCCATAGTAATCCCACTGCCTTCTATCCTCTATGATTGCTGTTGAGATATCAGCTGTTGATCTCACAGAGTGTCCCTTCTACCTGATAAGTCACTTCCCTCTTGCTCACCTCAATATGCCTTCTTTACCTTTGTATTTTGGCAGCTTATATTTTTTTTCCTTGTAGATACCTTTACCTTTATCTTTCTTGAAATTTGTTGAACATTTAGGATATGCATATACATATACACATATACATATACATGTATACACACACACACACACACACACACACACACACACACACACATATATATATATATATATATATATATATATATATATATATACCATTTATTTGGGAGTTCCTGGTAATTTTTTCATTAAATATCTTTCTAATCCTTCTCTTTCTCCTTTTATTTCAGAATTCCCATTATGCATTTGTTGATACACGTGATGGTGCCCCACAGGTCCTTACAGAATCTTGAAAACATTCTCCAATTTTTTATTGGTTTGAGATGGACTCTTGCTTTATTTTGAGGTCTCAAAATTCATCGTCCTTTGTCTCAGACTCCCAAGTATTTGGCATTACAGGCTTTTAACACCATGCCGGGCTTACCCCACTCTTTATAAATGCTTTTATATGGGGAGAGACTTTCAAGGGGCTCACAGAGTGACTGCAATCTGTGCCTGCAACCATGAATGCAGCAGTATATCACACATAGAGATGCCAGACAAAATAATATGAACACCCCAAAATTAGTAAAAACTGACCAGAGCTTTGGGTTTCACAGGCTATGATACTATCAAAGAACTCATCCCAAGTTCTCTGGTACTCTAAAAGATGGAGTTATCCTTTTTTATCATGGAGTGAAATTACAAGTCTGACACTTGGTATGCTAAAAAAGTTGAAATAAGTGTTGGGATAAGAAAATGCTGCTCAATAAAGTCCAGGGAAGATAAGTTGAAAAAGGAGAGGAGAAACGTCCAACTCTTCTCAAGCCCAGTACTAACTTCCTGAAAATGGCTAGATCCCAAGCATAATTTCCAGAACCCTAGAATAAATCTGGGTGAAAACAGCTGAATTGCATGGGGTGATTATATCTCTCTTTTGCTTCATCTTATGCCACATCTTCGTCAACAGAATCCTGCCGCCTCTTCATTAATAGCTTTGTTCTCTTGCTCATATTCTCGGATTTAGAAGAAAGGACACACTCAAAGAAGCTCCTTTACTAGCAACCATGAGTTGGATAAGGTTATTTTAGACTAAGCCATGTGCTGAGTACTGGGGATTGAGCGATGATTGGCACATAGTCCTTGCCATGTAAAAGCTGAAACAAAAGTTGGGGAAATCTCTTAAGACATGAGAATAATAAACACGACAATAATTCTACCTTGCAGAACTCAAGAATTTAATGAATTGATTCTTCAAACTTTTATTGAGCATCTACAGGGATCTGGAATCTATTCCAGGACAGAAAACTCACTGAGGGAGGGAACAAATGGAATCTTCTCAATGAGGAGCTTTTTTATTTTGTAGGAATGAGAAGAGGGGGGTGAGCATAAATCAGGTAGAGGTATAAATAATTAAGGTAACTTTAGATGATTGAGGACTATGAAGGGAATAAACTTTTGTGATTTTTTTTAAAAAAGAGGGCACATTTATTGCTACATAAATGTTAAATGTTATATACATATTTTGTTTTCTGTTACAATGACAGAAAAAAGTTTGAACTTCTTGCTGCTGGTTGAAAAGGTTTATCAATAATACCTTGAATTTGACACAGGATACAAATCTGCAATAAAGCAACAATGGAAACTGGAGAATAAGATGAGAAGCAATTCATCTTGAACAACTTGCTCTTACAATACTCCATAGGTACTACACAGTATGCTAGAATCCTACTATGGTCTTAAAATGCTATTGTAAATTTCTGATATTAATGAACAGGTTATGGTAAATAACCCTACATGTGTACTACCTAATATAATAAAATAAAGTAAGAACCTTTTTACTGAAAACTTTCAATTTAAAAAATCTAGAAAGAGTAATATTTAGAATTCAAGAAATTTTCTTACAAGATTATTGTATAAAAGACTAGCTATATGGGCCTTACACTAGTAAGCAGAGACCATTTGTGGCCATAACTAGCTAAGATTTTAAAAAGGGGAAACTGTCCCCTAGATTTTTCCCCAAATAAACACTGCTTTATTTCTAATAATAACCAAGACTTTTCAGGCTTCGAGGTTTCATAGTAAAGCTTGTGATATTTTGATTACAGAGCAGCTGTAGTCTTTGGAGAAATAACTATTTAATGTCACTCTCAATGTAACTTGTTAAGGAAGACTTCAAAGGAAATCTTACCAGAAGTTTGGTATATTTAATTTCTTTTGTATTTATAAGACAATTTCAGTTACATTACTTACTGTTTACACAGCAGTCTAAGTTCCTTTTTCAAGCAATGTCAATTCCATTATTTTTATTTGATCCGCAAGTGGTTAATATCCAAAATATATGATAAATGAAAAACAATTCTACAGCAAGAAAACATACTGTGATGTTAAAAAATGGGCAAAGATCCTGAATAGACATTTCTCAAAAGAAGACATATAAATGTACAACAGGAATATGAGAAATTGCTCAACATTACTAATAATCAGGGAAATGTAAATTTAACACACAATGAATATCACTTCAGACATGTTAGAATGGTTATTATAAAATAGGCAAAAGATAACAAGTGTGGCTGAGGATATGGAAAAAAGGAAACCCTTGAACATTGTTAGTAAGAATGTAAATTAATACAATCATTATGGAAAACAGTATGGAGGTTCCTTGAAAAATTAAAAATAGAACTAATATATTATCTAATAATCCCACTACTGAGTGTATAAGTAAGTGAAGTAAAAATCAGTTCATTAAAGAGATATCTTCACTCCCATGCTAATTGCAGAATTATTCACAGCAGTCAAAATGTGGAATCAATTCAAGGGTCCATCAGTAGATGAATATATAAAGAAATGTGGTATATCTACCCAATGGAATACCATTCAGTCATATAAAAAATGAAATCATATCATTAGTGAAAACATGGATGAACCTGGAAGACAGTGTTAAGTACAAAAAGCCAGGAACAGACATATAAAGACCATATTATCCCAATCATATATGCAATCTAAAAATGCCAATCTCAGAAACAGAATAGAGTGATGATGACCAGGAACTGAGGTGGAAGTAGAACATACCAGAGAAATAATATAGGATAAAGGATATACAGTTTTTCAGGGTAATTTCAAACTCACTGGTCTAATTTCCAGGTCTTTGATCCATCTTGAGTTGACTCTTATGCAGGGTGAAAGGTAGGGATTTAATTTAGTTTTTTATACAAATGGATAAGCAGTTTTCCCAACACCATTTTTTGAAAAGGCTGTCTTTTCTGCAACGTACATGTTTGGGACCTTTGTCGAAAATCAATTGGCTATAAGTGTGTGGATTTGTTTCTGTATCTTCTATTTGTTCCATTGGTCTATGTGTCTGTTTTCTGCCAATACCATACTGTTTTTATTACTATAACTTTGTAGTATAATTTGAAGTCAAGAATTGTGATGCTTCCTGCATGGTTCTTACTGATGAGAATCGCTTTGGCTATTCTGTGTTTTATGTCTCCATATGAAATATAGGACTGATTTTTCTAAGTCTGTGAAGAATGACATTGGTATTTTGATGGGGATTGCATTGACTCTGTAGATTGCTTTTGGAAGAATGGTCATTTTGATATTTATTCTGCCTATCCAAGACCATGGGAGATCTTTTCATCTTCTAAGATCTTCTTCAATTTCTTTCTTCAGTGCTTTATAATTTTCATTGTAGATATTTCTTACCTCCTTGGTTAGATTTATTCCTCGGTATTTTATTGTTTTTGAGGATATTGTGAATGGAATTGCTTTCTGGATTTCTTTTTCTGTGGATTCATTGTTGGCATCATTTTTAGATTGAATTTGTATCCCGCTACTTTACTGAATTTGTTAATCAGCTCTAGAAGTGTTTTGGTTGAGTTTTTGGGTCTTCTAAGTATAGGATCATGTCATCTGCAAATATAGATAATTTCAGTTCTTCTTTTCCTATTTGAATTCCTTTGCTATCCTTCTCTTGCCTTTGCTATCCTTCTCTCTGCAAGAGTCTCGAGTACTATATTGAAAAGGAGTGGTGATAGTGAGCATCCTTATCTTCTTCACTCCAACACAGAGTCACAGGTAGAAACTTCCTCAATAAGACCCCCAAAGCTCAAGAAATTAAAACAAGGATTAATAAGTGGGATGGCATTAAACTAATAAGTTTCTGTTCATCAAAGGAAACTATCAAGAGTCTAAAGAGAGGGCCTACAGAATGGGAGAAGATCTTTGCCACCTATTCCTCTGAAAAAGGACTAAAATTTAGAATATACAAAATACTTAATAAACTTAACACTAAAAAAAAAAACAATCGAGAAATCAGCAACTGACCTAAATAGACAATTCGCAAAAGAATACAAATGGCCAATAAGTACATGAACAAATGTTCAACACCATTAGCAATCAGGGAGATGCGAATCAAAACTACACTGAGATTCCATCTAAACCCAATCAGAATGGCAATCATCAAGAAAACAACAATAAATGCTAATGAAGATGTGGGGAAATAGGAATTCTTCTACATTGTTGGTGGGATTATAAATTAGTTCAACCTCTATAGAGATCAGTGTGGTGATTCCTCAGGAAGTTAGGGATGGATCCACCATATGATCCAGCTATACAATTCCTGGGTATCTTTCCAAAGGGACAGAAATCAGAATATTACAGTAATATATGCATATCCATGTTTATAGCAGCACAATTCACAATAGACAAATCATGGAACCAGCCTAGGTGTCCATCAACAGATGAGTGGATTACAAAGTTATGGAATTCTGCTCAGCAATACTGAAGAACTAAATTCTGTCATTTGCAGGAAAATGTAGGGAGCTGGAGAACATTATGTTAAGTGAGATTAGCCAGTCACAGAAAGTGAAGGATCATGTTTTCTCTCATATGAGGAAGCTAGGGAGATTGGGATATAAGAGAGACTTCAGATAATGGAGGAGAAATTCCAGAGGACCCAGGGAGGTGGTCCAGGGGAAGGGTGGAGGGGGACTCAATGAAGGAATCACTTCCATCACATTATGTACATACGTGAGAATACCAATGTCATCAATCTCAATATTCTGTATGGGGAAGGGGGGAAGTGGGGAGGGAGCCGGGGGAAAGCCCACTAAATGCTGTGTGCATGTATGTCACTATCATTATGAACTACATTATGATGTGAGACTATACTACACCAATAAAAGTATAATTTTTTAATTTTGCCATTAATAATAAGTTCAAGAGACCAACTATACAACATGGTGTTAACATGTATAGTTAACAATATGTTTGTAATTTTGCTATGTCCATACATGAAGGTTTAACCACCAATCTCAGTAACATATACCAGGGAAGGAGGAGTGGGATGCAGAAGGAAGAACACCAAGTGATGTGTGCATTTATGTTTGAAACACTTTGAAACTCACTGTGATGTACAATTAATTGTGATGCACCAATAAAACTATGAAAAAGAGACAAATTTCTTAGTAAACTAATTAAATTAAATAACTCGATCATTTTAGCTACACATTTCTGCAAAAGCAAAGAAGCTATGCACAAAAATAAATAAATTAAGCCAAAAAAAGAAAAATAAATATACTTACAGTGGATATAAAGTGTTCTCACCACAAAATAGTAACTATATTAGAAAAAGTAATGGTAACATTCCTGATTTAGCCATTCCACAATGTATAAATATTACTTCAAAACAATATGTTGTACACAAGGGTGAAATAATTTTCAGTCACTCTACATTCAGAATTTTAATCTCTTCTTGTGAATTTGCTTGCAATGAAAGTATATTAAGAGGTAGTCTTTGAGCAGAAATAGGAGCATTTCCTCTCATAAAACTTCACACAAGTTTCTTAAATGTCATGTTATTATTGCAAATCTATCCCAGAAATTCAGGTGACCTTATGGAAGGACTTGCCGGAGGCTGTATTCATTTTATTTCGACTTTAACTACCATGACAGAAACAATGATGTGTACATGGAGTTCTGGGAATATTTTGCCAGAATCTCTCTGTAGGATTCAATATTGCTTCAAAGTCTGTTTGCCTTGAGAATATGGTTAGATATTGAAATCAGAACTTGCAAAAGCTGTTTGCTCTTCGAAGAGACCAGACACCTAAAGTCTGAAGGCTGGGCACTTGCCCTGACTCCACGACTCCCAACACTTACATCCTACACACAATTCCTCATCTCTCTGAGCTACTGTGCCCCTTCTTTACCATAGGCACAAAACTACCAACCTCTCAGTGTTATAATAAAAATTCACTCATAATGATCATGTAAGAGCTTTAATAAAGCTGATGTACAAATCAAAGCTACTCAGTCAGGAGTATAAGAATGTTGAATTAAGATCTCACCCCTTGCTTGTGTTTTTACTTAGAATTTGTTTTCATTAATATGCGCAACTTAGGGAGTAGTGGGGACACAAAAGGGACTCCAATGACAATGGAGAACCCTCAGTGGTGCAAGGGAAGGGGTACAAGGGAAGGGGAAGGGTAAGAAAGTAGTGAATCCATGGAATTACTGTCATAAATAATGTGTATATATGAGATTATACCAACATCATTCCCAGTGCTACATGTGGGGGGAGGCGGGGGGGAGGTGGGGGGGGACACCAAGAGCTATGTGCATGTATGTTAACACCAAACTGATACTCATTGTGATGTGAGACTACAATGCACCAATAAAAACATAAAAAAAGAATTTATGATTTTAATCAAATCACCCTGCATGTTATTTTCTTTCTTCCAGACTCTACACATAAATGAGACGCATCTTGACCTTCGAAAATGATCTTCCATCAAGTATACTATCTCTGTATCTTTTTCTCTACACAAGCCCCAACCATCCTTTGAATCTCAGTTTAAGTCCCAAATTCCCATGATAACCTGGGATTCAACCCAAGTGGAGAAAGGAAGAGATGTGCCCAAGTTCAGTTCTTTCATATACTTATCATCATCCTAGAGTTTTCTGAAGGTGATGGCTCCCCGTGAAATTTTGAAAATTTTATAGAATCCCAATCACAATAAAAATTTTTGGATGTTTATGGGGTTTTACTTGCTATGGAGCCTCTGGGATGAAACTTACTCTATAAAATTGTGCTAATATTCTTGGAGGAGCCAGTTAAATACTAGCATTGCTCAAAACACTTATCTTCAATGTGGAATGGCATTTTAGGAGATAGCTGTAAACAAATTCCTTCCTTTGCTTGAAAAAGATCTCTCTAGAGACAACCACCAGTGTAATTCCCAATTGACATTTAAGACTAATGTTTATTCCAAAGCTTATAAGACAGTATGCTTTCTCTAGATGAGGGTGTGTTCAAGAAACAACTAAAACACAAACTCTATTTTGCACCAACACTATAAACCAATGCCAGTTGGGGATCATTTCTGCCTAAAACTCATCTGGACTTGATGTGAGGACAGGGACATCACCCTGAAAGGTAGCACACTCCACAACAGGACAGCAAGTGCTGAGCTGGACTGGTGGGCCTGACCAGTCCACACACAATGTAGGTAATAGATGTCTGGCAGCAAGATTCCACGGGGAGAAGAAGGAAGTCACTTACCTGTGCATTCCCCTGACCTCAGAGACACATTGTGCTCACGGTGGCTTGGATTGAGCCAAAGTCTAGACCTTCTCATTTCAGACTTAAGTCCAGAGAGGGGAAATGACCTGGGTCAGGCCCCACTATTTGTTAAATGACAAAAGCCAGGACTAAAATCTATATTTCCAGGGCTGGGGATATAGCTCAGTGAGAGAGCTTGCCCAGTATGTGTGAGGCTCTGGGTTCAATCCATAGTACTGCAGAAAAAAAATTAAAATCTGTATTGTTGATACCCATCTCAGGGCTGAAGATATGGAATTTATTGTTTTCCCTAAGATGTAGTATGAATTATAAATATTAAAAAATCTTCAGAGGCTCCCCATTCCTCATCATTCCTGCATATACCTCCTCAGGATAAGTTGCCCTAACTGATTATTACAATTGTAATATTCTACCTTCAAACCACAGTTTCCCAAATAATTTCTTTCTTTTTTTTTTTT
>PVJS01000623.1:0-34977 GCA_004027185.1 Glis glis | reverse complement strand
TCCTCTGGTCTCCGCCTCCCAAAGTACTCGGATTACATGCGTGCGCCACCACGCCCGGCTGCCGATTTTATTTCTTATTTGGAAACAGGGTCTCACTGGGTTGCTGAGAGCCTCACTAAATTGCTAAGGCTGTCCTCGAACCTGAGATCCTCCTGTCTCAGCCTCCCAAGTGCTGGGATTACAAGTGTGCACCACCATGCCTGTATTCCCTGAATAATTTCAAATTAGGGTCAAGACTCTTTGCCTTTGCACTTCCCCTTGACCTGGATAACACCGTTTGACAAAATCCTTCAAAGATTTACTGCTAATACATCCATCTAGTTTTCCCATAGCTTATTTAATTTATTAGGTTATCATTCTTAAGGATTAGTTTATATTTTACTTCAGGCACTAATCATATATTTTCTTTTCCTTCCCCCTAAATTGTGACCACTGAGAATCCAAGAGCTGGGCTTTGCTCCTCTTGGTGACTTGTCCAGTCACTGGCACCAATAAGTATTCTATGAATGGATGCTGAATTTGAATCTGCCCTTGGCCGAGGTCATAATTTAGTTAGTTAAAAAGGGAGACTGAAGCCCAGATCTTCTGAGTCCCAGTTCCGGTCTCTTTCCTTTCCAGCTTGAAGGTTGACTCTGATTTCCATTTTGCTTGTTCCTGGCTTCACCCAGCAGAGCATGCTTTCTCATGGGATAAAGGATGAACTCCTGCACACGTATCCTGCAACCGTGAGAGGTCTCCCATCGGGGAGTCCCAGATGCACACTGCAAGCCCTCCATCTGGGAGTCCATCTGGCATTTTGAAATCCATAAATGTCTTTGTGAGTCCAAGAGTTCTTCTGGGTTCAACACAGTTCCCACACCAAGTTGCCCCTCTAATCCCACCCACCCAGTTCTTAGAAGAGTCATGGAGCAATAATTGTCTCACCCATCCCTGTCAACATCTGAGAGCTAATCGTGCCCAGCTGTCAGGAACTTGCAGAGAAAGATGCCAGGAAGGAAGACACAAGGCCCTGCACCCACGTCCCCTCTGGGTGACTCAAATGTTTTCACACCAAAAGCTCTTGCTCGTTTCCTTGCTCTGAGGGGTGATATGGCATTGATGCTCATCACCATCACCACCAATTTGAAACTGAAATTCCTGTTAGTTTCACATGAGAGTACTATTTGACTTGCCTACGAAATATTGGAAACAGTCACTCTGCCACAGCCATAGCCCTAGCGTTTGAGCTCCCTGGACTTTGCAGCTGGGCGAAGAGAGGTATGAAAAGATTTAGGTGTTTCTATCTATACTGGGTCCTCTTGGCAGACCTGGGGAAAGATTTTCCAAACTCATACATGTCTCCCCAGTATGACAACCTGAGACTACTACTGCATGATATGTTAGGTATTTTGAAGAATAAAACTATCTTTAAGTAAAGTTTAAAAACACCAGGTTTAGCTAGGCCTCATGGCGCATGCCTATAAATCCCAGTACTTGGGAGGCTGAGATGTGAGGATTGCAGGTTCTGGGACAACCTCAGCAACCTTGTGAGACCTTCAGCAACTTATAAAGACCCTGTTTCAAAATTTTCAAAAAAAAAAGGGCTGCAGGTATAGCTCAGAAGTAAAATGTCCCTAAATTCAATCCCCAGTATCACAAAACAATAACAATAACAACAAACACCAAGGTTAAACCAAATGTAGTCCACTGGGCTACCACTTTTTAACTGAAGAAGGTCTTTGTTATGATAATATGCTTGTATTTGTTCCAGAGGATTTCAGAGCATGTGGCTTACTTGACCACTAAACTGTTTTTCCACAGAGGCTATAGTAGAACTAATGATAACTGGAATGCATTAAATATGCAAAGAACAACAAAAATAACATGAAACAATTAAATAATAAAACCAAACAAAAAACTCTAATATCACCCTGCTGGTTTTTTTTTTTTTTTCCTTCTCACTGCATCCTGTGTAGTCATTTCTTTCTTTGACATTCTCTTCTGGGTTTTATTTTCATTTGGTTTATTTCTTTATTTTATTAGTCTATTTCTAAGACACTACCTGCCAATTTCTTCCTTTTCAAAAGAGTCCAGTCTTGGTATTGTTTCCAGGTATTGTAGAGAGATCAAGGTCTTTGAATTCAAACAAATATGAATTCAAGTCTTTGCCTAGAGATGCACTGGGTGACTCAGGGGAAATCTCCACGGCATACTCTTCAGTATAAGGAAGAAGAAAAAACTCAACTCTCAGGATTATGGCAAGACTGAAAAAGCATATCTATTTCTGAAGCATTCTGGATGTTATCTGACATACAACAGATCCCCGTTATAAATATATCTGGGGCCCTATTATAGCATGGCAAATAATATTATACTGACAGCAGCATTTGCAATAAGAATAGTACTAAAATGGCTTTGAAATAACATACCACATACAAGTAATAAGATTTACCAATGCTATTTTAGGTCACACAACACAGTCAAAAGCATTTATACTCTCTCCCTGGACCCAGAAAAGTTATTCTAATTCGCATTTTTTACTTAGTACTGAGTTCCCCATCTGAGGGCCTGAGTTGCCAGAGACCTTGAGCTAGTCATTTCTGTCCCAAAAGTAGCCTCCTGAACTAACCCCCATATCCTATCCACATATGATCATTAACTCAGGTTCCATGATATGAAATCATATAGAGAAACACATTGTCATGATGTCAACGCAGTCATGATGGATCATGACTTTACCAGGTGATCAGTTTAAACATTTCAGCTTTATTCAAGATCAACCAAGAGTCAAGCTGTGACTAAGAGAGTGTTTGTTTGGAGGGTTAGCTAAGAATCATATGTCATTAGTAAATTAGATTAGAAGACTTGAAAAGCCCCTTTGGACTTTGAGATAATTAGATTTGTTAAACTGACTCCAACATACATCTAACTGTTTGGCCCTTAACTTTGTAGTCTCTTTGTCCCTAATTTATAACTCAGAAGTAAAGGCAAACAAAGAAATGAAAACTCTCTGCTTCTGCCAATGATAGTCTGCTACTTATGGAGATATTTAGGCCTAACAGGCAAAATATGAAAATGTTAAAAATGTCTCAGGAACACTGAAGAGACTGAAGGGCTCTTTGGTTCCTTAAAATTGGGTTGTGTCAGGTTTTAGAGTTAGAAGAATATAAATTAAAACCCCAGCCCTAGGTCTCTGCTCCTGAGCCCTGCCTATTTATTGTCTAAATTGAGATGGTGAGCCAGGCATTCTGGTACATGCCTGTAATCCCAGTACTTGGAAGGCAGAGACAGGAGGATCGCAGGTTCAAGACCAGCTTCAGTGATTTAGTAAGACTCTCAGCAACCTAGCAAGACCATGTTTCAAAACATATTATGAACAGTTCTATGTTTCTTTTTTACTTAGTGTGCTTTCTCTCTTTCTACACATACATGCACAGAGGAACATCAACGTCTACATCACTATTTGTCATAACAATCAGTATACTTTCTGTTTCTCCCCCCTTTTCCTTCTTCTGATCTTCCTCTTTCTGGGAAAGTATACGGATTGAATCAGATAGGTAAAAAAAATTCATGTAATGTGTAAAGTAAATATAAGCTGGGGGGAAAAAAACATAAAAAGGGCTGTGGGTGTAGTTTGAAGGTAGAATGCCCCTGGGTTCAATCCCTAGTACTCCCCCTCCCAAATTGAGATGGTGAACTGAGCAACTTAGTCAATAGATTTGGGACTACATCTCACAAATGGTACAGTGCTGTGAACATGTGATTCGTGTGACTGTTGGATTGGAATGGTTGAGATATGGAGAACGGATCTGGGCAAATGAAAACAGAGCCAAGAAGGCAGCATTTCCAGCCCCGGCCTGACTTCTGGCCCTCTGCCTATCCCATTTTCACATTCTCACATTGGGGCTCAGACTGAGGGAATGTGCCCTAGAGACTGGTGGTTTCCATCAGAACACAAGCTCCACGTTCCTCGGCGGGATTCCCAGCCTCGGCACATGTTTGTTCAGCCTCTACTCTCCCCCAGCTCTACTCCTCCAAATTGCTATTGGTCCCCATAGGACAGCTTCTTGCAATGTATTGTTTTGTCTCTCCCCTGTTGCTAGAGTAATTCAAAAAAACAGGGTTTGTGTTTCCAATTCTCTGAAATGGAGACATCTGCAGGCAATTTTGAAAATCCTTGTCAGGGCCCTCGTTTACTATTTTGATCAGTTCTCCCTGACATGTGGGCAGAATCCCCAAAGAAGTTCAAAAGAAAAAGACCCCTCGAGGCAAACAAGTGCTTCCCATCAGGGCAGCCTGCCTATGGATTCCTGTGCCCCGTGGAATGAGAGCCATGAATGCTGGGATATCAAATCCATCCCCCTCCCCAGCCCAGGAGGGAGAGTGCGCAAATCAAGAGGCCATGCAAAGCCAAGCATGGTGACCCACGCTTGTAATCCCAGTACTTGGGAGGCTGAGACAGGAGGATCACAGGGTCAAGGCCAGCCTCAGCAACTCAGTGAGACCCTCCACAGCTTAGTGAGAGCCTGTTTCAAAATAAAGAATAAAATAATAGGGCTGGGGGTATCACCCAGAGGTAGAATCCCCTGGGTTCAATCCCCAGTACCACAAAAATAACAATAATAATGAAAGGCCATGCAAATGCCCTAAACCCTGCCCCTTGCTCACATGGAAATATAGCAGAGAAAATCCCCTGACAAGACTAGATTTCAAGAGGGTCCTAATTGAGACTTTTAAGAGGTCACAGAGGTGGTGTCATTGGATTGGACAGCAGGAGTCCTTGCTTGGCTCCTCACTGCAATCAACTATGTGATCTTGGGTGTAAGGATCACATCTGGGTTTCATTTCCCTCATGTGTTGAATGAATAGGTTGTATGTTCATGGCTTCTTTCATGTCTAAAATAATTCTGTTCATAAAGATGATCCAGGAGAGGTTTCCCAAACACCTGCTAACTCTGGGCATCTTCTAATAGTGTATTGATGATCCAGTCTGCTCAGGGTAACTGCTCCTACACTGACTATTCTCAAACGAATGAGTTTGTGAAGTTGAAGTGTCATTTACCATTCCTAACACTCCACCCTACTAAGAGGTCTGTTAGGCTTTTCACTACTGTCAAGTTTCTTTCCTTGTCCTTCTCTTTCTAATGTGATGCTTCTGATTTGTGGCAGGCCACATTGGTTGAATTTTTGTTAAAAGAGAAGTACATAGGCTCTGGCTTATGAACATTGGATGCTTTAGTTCATAACTGAATTGTGTTTGTGTGGGTGGCTCTGAAACCTTCTGGTTCCTTCTCCCCTAGCTGTGTTTCAGAATGATGAGCTTACTCCTGAATGGGTACATTTTCCCATGGTTATTACTCAAAGCCCATGACTTTTAAGGATCCATGTATTAGTTTCCTCTTGCTGCTATAACAAATGACCACAAGTTTAGTAGCATAAAACAATGCAACTATTTTGAGGGTAGTACTAGGGATGGAACCCAGAGGCACTCTACCTCTGAGCTACACTCCACTGTTTTGTTCTTTTATTTTGAAGCAGGGACGCACTAAGTTGCAGAGGGCTTCACCGAGTAGCTGAGGCTGGCTGTGAACCTGCAATCCTCCTGTCCCAGCCTCCCAAGTACTGGAAAAGAATGCAAATTTATTATCTAACAGTTCTGGAGCTTAGACATTCAAAATTGGTCTGGTTGTGCTAAAATCAGTGTGATACCAGGCTGGTTCCTTTGGGAGTCTGTAGAAGAGAATCTGTCTGTGTTTTTTTTTTTTTTTTTTTTTTGGCGGTACCGGGGATTGAACCCAGGTGCATTCTACCTCTGGGCTACACCCCAGCCCTATTTTTAATTCTTTATTTTGAAACAGGGTCTCACTAAGTTGCAGAGGGTCTCACTAAGTAGCTGAGACTGGCTGCGAACCCGGATCCTCCTGTCTCAGCTTCCCAAGTACTGGGATTACAGTAGAGGAGAATCTGTTTCCTTGCCTTTTCGAGTTTCTAGAGGCCACCTGAGTTCCCTGCTCCTAGCATTTCCTCCCATTTTCAAAGCCAGCAGCATACATATTCAAATGTGTTTCTCCCTTCTTCTTCTCCCTTTCTGTCTCCTTTCCCTTGCTATCCCCTCCTCCCTTTTCCTTCTTCTCCTCTTCCTCTTTGATCTCATCCTCCCCTTTCCTCCTCCTTCCTCCTTCTTTTTCTCTCTTTCTCACCTCAGATTTCATCATCATTTCTCCTTTTCTGACTCCAGCACTCACTCCTACTTCCATATCACTCCTGGATTTGGTCCACGTACATCTTCTTTATGCTCCTCCTTGGGTGATGGCAATTGCCCAATAGTTTGAAAAACTATTTATATACTAAGTATCTTTTAACTTAAATCTCTAGCCTGGACCCTTCCAAGGTACTCCAGACTTACATATCCAACCACCCATTCATCACTTCCATCTCAAGGTACACTAGACATCTCAAGGTACACTAGACATCTCCGACGTATATCCCAAACTAAATTCAATTCCCCATCCTTCTCAATAGGTTCCCCTCTCCTTTGGTGTTTTACACCTCAGAAAATGTCAGCATCATTTAGGGATGACCTTTCATAATCCACATACTATCCATCAGCCGCCCCTGTCCTCTCTTCTGTCATAACATACACAGAACTTAAGTACTTTTCACTGTCTGAGTTTAGAGTGTCCAATAGAAATATAGCATGAGCCAGATATGTGATTTAAAATTTTCCAGTAGTCACATTTTTAAAAGAATAAACTATTGGGTAATGTATTTAATAGAATTATATTAACACATTTAATGGCATTTTTATTTGAACAACTTGAACAGTTAAGCAAAATATTATATTATTTCAACACATGATCAATGCAAAATAAATATTAAACACTTCATATTATTTCCTGCTAAGCCCTAAAGTCTGATACATATTTTAACTTACAGCATGTCTTCATTTTAATAAGCCACATTTCAAGTGCACAGTCACTGTATTTGGCCAGAGTTCTATATGTCGAACAGAACAGTGCAGGCCCAAGAGCCTAATCCCCCTAGGATTCTATAATAGCCTCCTAACAAGTTTCAATGATTCTACTCTTGTTCTCCGAGCCTATGATTCACACAACAGTCTAAGTGATCTTTTAAAAATGTAAATCAGACCATGTCGCTCTCTGGACCCTAAATACCTCCACTTTCCAAGTACCTATAAATTAAAAATCTGAAGTTCTTCCATGATCCGACCTCTGGCCGCCCCCTTGGCCTGGCTTTCTACCCCTCTGCTCCTGCTCACTGTGTTCCAGTATGCTGGCTCTGGTGGGGGATGGGGGCACAGCCAATGCTCCTCCTAGACCCCCATGGGTCCCTGTGTTGGTCTTGTGCTCACCCTTTAGTCGTCGCAAGCCATACGCTCTACTGGCTGGCCCCAGAACCAGGACGGCCCTTGGATGCCTGGATTTAGTCAGCTTGCCTGTTTTGACAGAGAGCCAGAGTCCAGGGGAGTTGACTTCCTTGTGGTTCCAAGAGGTGGAGTATAAGCTCCAGGAAAGATCAAGCTCAGGACAGGGGTTTGCCTGAATTCTTACCCTTTCCTGCCCTAGCTCTCCTAGCCCCTTCCAGGTTCCTCCTGTGAGCACTTCCTTAATGAATTTCATATAAGAGAATATGAGTAACCCAACCAACCACCCAAGAGGCTTGAGACACTCTGTTACATCGGTCTGCCTTCGCAGTCGCTATTTCTCAGCCTGGAGCTCTCCTTTCCCAATGAGAACCATAGCCAGCTGCTCTCACTTCCTTTGGGTCTCTGCCCAAACATCACCACTTTAAGAGAAGCCTTCCCTGAAGCAGGTACCTGTGTCTCCCTACCCCCCTCCCTGATTTATTTTTCCACATGTTAATTATTCCTGCCTGGCATTGTATAGGTTGAGGATCCCTTAACCAAAATGCTTGAGACTGGAAACGTTTTATATGTTGAATTTTTCAAATTTTAGAATATTTACATATAAATAATGAAATATCTTAGGGATGGGAACCAGGTCTAAACACAAAATCCATTTATGTTCTATATGTATATGCCTTATACATACAGCCTGAATGTAATTTCATACACTATTTTTAGTGCGCCTTCATTTTGACTGTGACCCACCCTGTGAGATCAGGTTGGGAATGTTCTACTTGTGTTATCATGCTGGTACTCCAAAAGCTTAGGATTTTGAAGCATTTCAGATTTTCCTATTAGGGATACTGAACCTACCTTTTACAGGTGAGTTTTCGTGTTATTTCTTCCACTAGGATATATATTTCATGAAAGAAACACCTTTGCTTTGTTCATGTTATATTCTCCAATATTCTGAGTTATACCCAAAGACAATAATAAATATTTGCTGAGATAAATGAACGCACAAATGAATGAAGTGGCAGAGATACAACAAAAATGAATAATGCAATTCCACAATGCTCATGCCACATTTTTGAAAAGGCTAATCCGCAAAGAGTGTTTCAAATTATTACTGTGCACACAAGTAGGCATACACCTTTTTAATAAATACTTGACATCATCCATCCTATATGCCTCAAATGGCACTCATCCTGCATCCGAAGAGGAAAACGGCCCTATTTCCTAGGGTGAAGAGAAAAGAAGTGTTATGGTTAGATACAGAATGTCTCCTGAAGAGCTCATGTATTAATGTTCAGAGTTTGATGTAATTAAGTAGGGAAGGTTGTAATCTCATCAGTGGATAAATTTATTGTAATGGATTACTGGGTGGTAACCTAGGCAGGTGGGGTGTTGCTAGAGAAGGTGGATCACTACAGGTGTGGCCTTAGGGATTGTGCTTTTGTCTTTTAATCCCCTTGCTTGCTTGCTTTCTTCCTCTAGCCTCCATGATGTGAGAGCAGAGCCCTTGTTCTCTCCCTCTCTCTGCTTCGGCCCTGAGATCTGCAGACCCTGTCCTCACATGGACTGAAGCCCAAATCTCCAAAAACTGTAAGCAAATAAATCTTCCTTCTAAGTTATGTAGTCAGTTGTTTTGGATTACAGTAGTGAGAACATTGACCGAGACAAGAAGTGTACTTTATTCCCCTGAAACCCTCTAGCTATTAGGGATTCCAGCATCTAATTTCCAAGCCCAATATGACTCCAACCAGTAGTACAGCAATGTGAACCAATGTCAGATTGAATGTGTGAAAACTTAGAACAAGTGAAATAAATAAAAAATTCATAGCACACTTCCTGGCACCTAAAATGACCTCTGAGATTCCCAGTAGCTATAATTATGGTGGTTAATTTCTCCCTGACATCTCGCTTAAAATCTGAGTCTATAACTTGGTTACATCAATGTAAAAGAATGAGATCTGTTTGGAAACAGAGCTGGGACTCAGAGGGGTGATAAAATATGCATTGCCACATTTCTAGGACTCTATGTCCTGAGTACTGACCACTGTAACCTGCACAGCAGAGGCGAGAACTAACAATGAAGGGGAACATATGATTTCCCAGGAGAAAAAGAATTATCATTTCCATGGCTTTAGGAACAGGGCTGCTCAGTAAATTTTACTGGTAGCTTGCAGTCTGTCTGAAAATACTAGTACATTCTTCCAGTGCCCCAGCCAATATTGCTTTTGGAAGAGAGATTATTGGCAGATGTGAAAAGACGACTGAAATAGCTTAGAAATGAGCTTTCTCCTGCGCTAATCACCCCAACCTTTTCCTGTTTAAGTGAGCCAGTAAATGGGAGCGTGCACTCTGTCTTTAAATGTCAATTAGCCTGGGAGTCATTTGGTTCACCAAGGAAATGCAATCAAATGATAAAATGATGATTGCATTAAGATACTTAATATTAATAGCAAAACCGCAAGCAAGACAGCAAAATGCCATGACATTCCTCAAAAATGAGCATCCACCATGTTCCTGTTCTACCAAAAAAAAAAAAAAAAAAAAAAACGGTGCTCCTGGGAACAAGTTCCAGCACAAGGAGTATCCTTGTGTCCTGTATGTTACGGTCCTGGGGAGGGGGTGCCACTTCAGTTCCTAGGATGTGATGCAGGACCCTGGGAAGAACAGTGGAAAAGGCAACTTGAGGGTCATGTGCATTACTGTAAACAAGTGACCACAAGCACAAACAAGTTTTCGTGGCTTGAGACAATAAAAATCAATTATCATACTGTTCTGGATGAGATCAAAAGTCAAAGCTAAGGTTTTCTGCAGAGCTATGTTCCTTCTGAAGTGTCCAGCAAAGAATTCTATTCCTTTCCAAGTCAAATAGCTGGAGGATACCCTTACTCCCTGGCCTTGGCTCCTTCCTATCTTCAAGGTCAGCAACATAGCATCTTCAAATGTCTCGGTGACCTCTGCTTCTGCCATCTCATCTCTTTCCCTAATTCAGACACACCCTATTACAAGGACTCTTGTGATTACATGGGACCCCCACTATATACTCTAGAATAGTCTATTCAACTCAAGATCCTTAGCCTTACTCACATCTGCAAAGTCCCTTTTGCCCAGTAAGGTATCATGTTTACAGATTCCAGGGATTATAACATGGACTTCTTTGGGGGCCATTATTCTGTTTACTACTCCCCAACACAGTACCTCCTTGTTCCATCTGAATTTCCTGCCCTTTTAGCTGTGACCTGTGAACTCTCATGTAGCCCAGAGGACTTGCCTAAACATTGTGCTCAGATACTTTCCCAGACTTTTGCCTGACTCACATCTCCACTAGATTTTGTACCTTAAGGTGACTGCAGCCCATGTGCTGATATTTACTCAAGAAAACTAAGTTACAGAACCCAGAATGTACGTCGTCTGAATCCACCTTGCCAGAAATTTTTCAGTAACCCTCTACCCATCCTCTCTTCTGTAACTTTTCATTTCCACGTGGGCCTCCTTTGTCTTTCTCATTTCTCTCTCTTCACTTCTTCATAGTCTTTTTGCCCACTATATAGTCTCCCATGAAAACCACAATCACCTTTATCTATATTGAAGTCCCCCACCCCTTTCATCTATCTAATAATAACATCTATATTTCCACCTTTTATAAGTGTCCAGCTCTATTTTTCTTTGATACCTCTTCCCAGAAAGCATCTGAAAAGAATCTGAAAAGAACCAAGCTTTTGCATGGTTATGAGACTTGGAGTCCCTGTGTTTTCTCACAGAAACATGAGTGAGAGTTTTGCCCACAGACTGAAGACAGAGGGGTCAAGCAAACTTATTAGTTTTATGCAATTATTGAGGAAGGAGGTGTTTTGTGGGAGATCCTGCTGGAATCATAGCGCATGATCTATTTGCCAGGCAGGTAATGGTGTGGATGATGATTTATGATAGATATTCAGAAAGGTATCATAAAAGAGATGGGGGTTCAAATTCACACTTAAAAGTTATCAAAAATTTCTGGTGGAGGAGTAAAAACAAAGAAAAGACATAAAAGTGGAAAGGTAGCAGAGGTCTTAACAGTGCATGTGGTTACATTTAGTTACTTAAACTCAAGGGAACCAGGAAGCACATGGTACAGAATTACATGGTTGCAAGGTCAGAACAAGAAGGGTTGTTTATCCTTTCCAACATAGAGTAATTGGTCTTCCAGATACCACATAGAAGGATAGCTCTCTATGAAGAAGAGAGTCACCTTCAATCTCTTCCTCATAGTGTGAGACACCAGAAACCATAAACTCTCAATTACCTGGAATTAAGGACCCAAATCAGCTTCATTTCTACTGTGAGTAGGATTTGCTAGACCCAAGATTCTAGGGCTAGGAGGTATGATAAACTCTTGAAACTCTTGGTCTTATTCTGTGTGTGTGTGTGTGTATATATATATATATATATATATATATATATTCATATATATTCACATATATGTGTGTGTATGTGTATGTGTGTGTGTATTTCTGCCCAAATGGTCCTTCCATGGTAAGAATAGAGTGAAAAGATAATGTTACAGATATATGCATGACTTCCATCCCTGATGACAACTCTACTCCAATTAAAGCTTTCATAGGGACTTCTGAGCTAAATACATATTTATTTTTAATACTTAAAAATCTTTCATAGAAGCAAGGTTTATGAATAACCATATCATGCAAATAGCATGGAAACAACTTTCAATTGAGTCTTTTATGATGCATTGCAGTTTTATAGTCTGGTCACCAACATAGACACTAGGCATGGGCTTTTGCCTTCATAAAGGCCAACTAGTTTCCACAAAGAGAGAGGTATTTATTTATTTTCTGAATACATGAATAAAACACCAGATCTAGAAAAAGAGGAAAGAAGATGGTTTATTTTCTTTCTGTGTCCATAATCCATATGGAAAAATATAATGAAATCATTGTAACTTCCAGAAAAGCACAATAAGTACATAGAAAAAAATGAGCAGGCCATGTGGGAAGAAGAGATTATAGTTCAAGTGATTCGTCATGGTGAAATAATATGAGTTTGCTAGGTATATAATTCTAAAGTGAAGAAAACTATAAGTAAAAGAAAATGGAATTGCAAAAGGCCTATGGGAATAAAATAGTGTGACTTATTGATAAAATGTTAGTAGTTCTGTGCTTCAGACTTTGAATGCAAAAACGTTCTTGGTGAGGAACAAAATATAAAAAGAGAATGGATCATGAGAAACCCTGCATGCTGCATATGAGATTTAAACTTCATCTAGAGGATGGAAAGCCACTGAAAGGCTTGGCAAAGGAATGACTGGAGCCACATTTAAAACTGTAATTGAAACCCACTCATCTGTTGATGGACACCTAGGTTGGTTCCATAATTTGGCCACTGGGAAATACACACAATGGAATTCTACTCAGCAATAAAGAAGAACAAAATAACATCATTTGCAAGAAAATGGAAGGATCTGGAGAACATTATGTTAAGCGAGATCAGCCAATCACAAAAAAAGAAGGGACATATGTTTTCATTAATATGTGCAACCTAGGGAGTACTGGGGACACACAAGGGACTCCAGTTGATAATGGAGAACCCTCAGAGGGGCAAGGGAAGTGGTACAAGGGAAGGGGGAGGGCAAGAAAGAAGTGAATCAGTGGAATTACTATCATAAACAATGAGTACATGTGAGAATATACCAACATCATTCTTGGTACTTCATATGGGTGGGGGAGGCGGGGGGGACACTAAGAGCTGTGTGCATGTATGTTAGCATCAAATAGATATTAATTGTGATGTGAGACTCCAATTCACCAATAAAAGCATGTTCAAAAAATAAAACTGGAATTGATGGCTTGGTCGAGCTGCATGTAGGGTACTAAAGAATGTAGTGAGACTGGATGGTGGAAGAGAAAGTGAATCCTGAGCCCCTTTAATAGTCCAGACTACTGGACATGTGAGAATGGGGGAGATTAAGGTAAGATCCCCACGTTTGGTTTGAGTTACTGGAAGACACTGGTGCCATCAACAACATGAGATAATAAAAGGAAATATTTCTCCAAAGACATCTTCTGCCACTGACTTATAGAGCTGGCTGGAAGTTCTTATGAGTGGACATATCCCATAGACACTGGAAGGCTGGGGCTCCATAAAGAACTCCTATGTAGGAGGCAGACACCTCCTTGATGCCTGCAGAGCTTAAGTGGATGAAAATGCTCAGAATGTCTGGAAAATATTTCATCATTAGAAGTGATCTAACTGTGAAAGTGTCTATTTTGAACCAGCCCCAATTCCCAAACTTCTCGAAGGCTTTTCCTCTCAAGAGGAAAAGTGAAATAAGCAATCCTAACGTCTCCCCCACAGGGTCAGGAATTTTGTAAGGAGCAATTCTGGGAATCGCTAATTCATCTAAGAAAGTGAGACTTGGGAGGGATGGCAGAGAGCCATAGAATCACTGCTTCTAAAACTGGAACAAAATTGGAATGGGGTGTCTTTGGATCACAGTCTCCCACTGTCCTGATAATATGGATTCCCCTTATCAATGACACTGGGCCAGAGAAACAAGGAAAAAAATGTCGAGTTGGAATAATACACTTTTTCTGTTCCCTTTAGGACTGTAAATTCATTTCAGAATGGAACGTACCCAAATCCCAGAGCTAGGTTACGGCTTAAAGATGAGGTTCTCTAATTTTATCTTGTAAAAGAGAATGTTGAAGTCCAGGAGACCTTAGGAGACTTGCCAAAGGTCAAACAATAGTTTGAAGATGGGGACTGGTTGACTTACATGATGGATACATTTTGAAGAACTTGAATTAGAATATAACTGTGTGCTTATGAATGAATAGTGTTTGAAGCGTACTTGCTGTATATGAGGATGTATTCCAAAAGCAAGACATTTCAAGTACCAGTGATACATTCAGGTCGGTTCTGGAATAATAGAGTTTTCTCAGATAGGTTGGAAGAATTAAATGTTTCATTAGTTAGCTTTGTCAATCTTTAGGATATAAGACTAATAACCAGTTCCTCAATCTATCTTCCGTACCTCAGTACCCTGAACTCCTGGAAGATTTTGTAGTACCTTCTGAACCACAGCATTATCGTTATAATCAATACTGCTGATATTTATTCGATGCTTTCAACATGGCAAGCATGGTTCTAAACATTTGATACCCATTATCTCACCTATTCCTTTATCTTATGAAACTAGTTCTATTATAATCTCTATTAAACACAAAAGCAAAGCTCAGAAAGAAGTAATAGAAATAATTTGTCCAATATCACGAACACAGTGGGTACATGAAAGAGCCTGCGTTACAGACTGTAAGAGTTAGAGGGGCTTTGTGGTCATATGTGCCTAACCTTTGCATACTTCCCAGCAACAGAACATTTGTCCAACTTCTGCTTGGATACCCTCAGGGACTGGGGTTTATTACCACCACAGAGAACTATCTTCATTTCACACATCTGTAACTGTTCTCCTTTATAATGAGGCAGAACTCAGTGATCTTGTAATATTGAATCATTATTCTTGGTCATGCTCTCTTCAGACCCCCACACTAGTCTAAATGTGTTATCTATCTGAAAGTTATTCAAATATGTGAAGACAATCTCTCTCCAATATTTAATTTTCTTCATTTATTCTTCATATGTTCTAACTCCTGAATCTCCCACTATTTTTTATTATTCTTACTCAGAAATGCTTTCAGTCTTCAAGAATCCCCCATCTCAGCCAGGAGTGGTGGCACACACCTGTAATCCCAGTACTTGGGAGGCTGAAACAGGAGGATCGCAAGTTCAAAGTCAGCCCCAGCAACTTAGCAAGGCTCTCAACAACTTAGGGAGACCCTGTTTCCAAATAAAAAAAGAAAACAGGTCTGGGGGTGTAGCTCACAGTTAGAATGCTTCTGGGTTCAATTCTCACTACTTAAAAAAATTCCAAACACCTTTTACAAAAGTAGCCAAAGAGAAGAATGAAAAGAGAAAGGACTCCCAAAACATAGAAAGCCCTAGAGAACACTGGATGGGGAGTTATTCCCAGGGAACAGAGCCAGATCGTCCATCAAGGAACAGTCCCCATCCTTAAGGTCCTAATGTCTGTCCACCAAGAATTTTTATGGACCGGTGACTACTGTGTGCCTCCTCTGATCCCAATTTCTAAAAAGGAGTGTTTATTTCCATTTTCCAGTCCCTGATCTATCACTGTGTATTAGAGGTATGAGGAGCAGAAGGTCTGATTTTAGCCCATGGGTCACTGGATCAAAAAGATCCACATTCAGACCTGGAGTAGAGGGCATCTCAGGACCCCAAACTTGGAGCATGATGCTGTGATCAGAAGGGAGTTACAACTTGTCTCCCTTAAGGAAGGGGTGGATTCTAAAGAGACAAGAGTGACAGTTCATGACCAGTAAGTAAGTTATCACACAAAATATTACTGCTCCCACTGCAGAAGGATGCAGATTTGCACTTGCTCACCCTCTGGCTGGTGGTGGGACTTGCTGAGGTCAATGAAATGTGAGCAGAAGTGGCATGTGCCTCCTCTGAGCAGCAGGTGAACAGAGTATTGGGTAACACATTCTATGGCTCCCCCTCTGCACAGGCCCAGAGAGGAGCCTCTTCTTCAGCCAGACCCAGTGGCCTCAGACAGAGCTGAGCTGATCTGTGATGAGCACACAGTCTGAGAAAGAAACAAAGAGTATGGTGGTAAGCCACTAAATTGGGGACTGTCGGCTTCTGAGGCAAAGCTATACTAACACATATCCAAGGCATGTAAGTAATAAATATAAGAAAAGTTAGAAAGATGCTATAACAGAAAAACAAATCATGTGTCATAGGAGTCCAGTGGAGGAAAGGAAAATTCCTGCTAGGAAGAGAAGTGAAGTCTTCAAGGAGGAGGTGGAATTTGAGGTCGACTAACAGAATTTGGACATGTGGACATGGAAAGAGGCTCTGCAGAAAAAGAGAACAATATCAATTATCTACCCAGGTGGGAAAATTCAGGGCAGAGATAAATACATGAGAACAAGATTCACACATACATTTCAAAGGCAGAGTTCCCAAGATGAGTTCCTGGGGGTCTGTGAGTTCTTACGATGGTATTTTAATTTAATTTAATCTTGTCAATAATTCATTGGTATAATAATACTTTAAATGATATTCTGATACTAATTTTAATTTTCTGGACACTTTTCTTTTTTATTGTATATTATAATTATTCATAAACATGGGATTCATTGTGTTATATGCATACATGCACATAATATAATTGGGTCAATTTCATTCCCCAGTACCTCCCCTTTTCCTCCCTTTTCCCCCACCCCAATCCATTTCCTGGTTTCTCTTCCATTTTTATAAGCTTTGTTTTGAAATAAATTTTCTGTATCGTCTGGACAGCTATCTTATTTCAATGCCTGTTTCACTGTTTTGATCAGCATCCTCACTGCTATAATCCTCCAAAAAAAAAGAACCCCCCTTTTCTTCAGACAAAAAAAAACCTCCAGAGACTGCCCAACAGTCCAGGATAGAGTAGACTAACAGTATGAATTTAAAAGTGAGTCAGCATTCTTTTTTTTCCCATTCTCACAAATCTACATTGAGATACCCCCAAACCAAAGGCCAGGATGAAATCAGAAAAGCCACACTGTGAGAAAAGTTTTGCCTTCAGTAGCCAGCAATGAGCCTTCCTGCTGGTGTCATTAGAGACCATGTGGTCTGTCTGGAGTTCTGCCCTAACCCACTGTGCTCCTCATCACAGGGATGGTGTCAGTCCTAAAATTCATATGGAAAAACAAAAGACCCAGAATAGCCAAAGCAATTCTGAGCAATAAGAACCATGCTGGAGGCATCATGATACTTGATTTCAAATTATACTACAGAGCTATAGTAACAAAAACAGCATGGTAGTGACAGAAAACAGACACATAGACCAGTATAATAGTATGAATGATACAGAAACATGTGTTTCACACTTAGAGCTGGTTGATTTTTGACAAAGGAGCCAAAGACCTACACTGGAGAAAAGACAGACTATTCAACCAGTGGTTCTATGAAAACTGAATATCCATATGCAGAAGAATGAAATTAGACTCCTATCTCTGACCCTACACAAGAGTCAGCTAAAGATGGATCAAAGATCTAGAAATTAAATCAGAAACTATGCAATTACTAGAAAAGGGCATAGGACCAATTCTCCAACACATAGGCACTGGTAGATACTTCCTCAATGAGACCCCCAAAGCTCAGGAAATAAAACTGAGAATCAATAAATGGGATAGAATTAAATTGAAAAGCTTCTGCACAGCAAAGTAAATCATCAAGTGTCTGAAGAGACAGTCTACAGAATGGGAGATAATCTTTGCTAGCTATTCCTCTGATAGAGAAGTAATATATAGAATACGTAAAGAACTAAAAAAACTTAACACCAAAAAAAAATCCAAAAATGGGCAACTGAACTGAATAGACACTTTTCAAAGTGGAAATATAAATGGCAAATAAATATATAAAAATATGTTCAACATCATCAGCAATCAGGGAAATGCAAATCACAACTACATTGAGATTCCATCTAAATCAAGTTAGAAGGGCAATCATCAAGGATGCAAGCAAGAATAATTGTTGGTGAAGATATGGGGGAATAGGAACTCTTATACACCATTGATGAGAATGCAAATCAGTAAAATCATTATGGAGATAGGTATATGGAGATTCCTGAAAAGCCTAGGAATAGAGCCACCATATGGCCCAGCTATGCCAGTCCTTGGTATCTTTCCAAAATAATTAAAGTCAGAATACTATAGTGATATATACAAACCCATGTGTATAGCAGCACAATTCACAATAACCAAATTATGGAACCAACCTAGGTGTCCATCAATAGATGAACAGATAAAATGTGACATATACATGCAGTGTAATTTTATTCAACCATAAAAAAGAACAAACATGTTATTTGCAGGAAAAATGGATGGAACTAGAGAATATAATGTTAAATGAGATCAGCCATTCTCAGAATGTCAAGAGTTGAATGTTTGCTCTTATATTTAGAAGCTAGAGATTATCTTGTATCCCAACTACTCCCTAGCAAATAACAAAAAAGAGAAAGCCTTAACAAAGATATAGAAATCCTCAAAGTAAATAGAGTCTTAGTAAAGAAATAGACAATATAAAAAATCAAATAGAAATCTTACAACAGAAAAGTACAATAACTGAACTGAAAAAATGAGTGACTAGGCTTAACAGCAGGATGAAGAGGGAGAGGAAGGGATCAATCAATATAAGGTAGAAAATATGGATTACCCAATCTAAACAATAGGAAGAAATAGATTAAATGACACAAACAGAGCCTCAGGGACATGTAAGATGATAACAAAAGATTGAACACTTCTATCATCTGAGTAATAGAAGGAGAGGAGAAAGAACACAGTGCAGAAAGAAACACATGAAGGATATCCAGCTGAAATTTTTGTGAATTCAGCAAGAGTAATAAGCCTACAGATTCACAAAGTGGAGCAAACCGCAAGCAGAACAAACCAAGAAAATCCATACCAATGCATATCATAATTATACTTTTGAAACTAATGGAAAAAAATCTTAAAGGCATCCAAATAAAAATGATATCTTGCCTATATGAATAAAACCAATTCAAGCAATGATGTTTTTTTTAAAAAAATCAAATATGAAAGAGGCCAGAAGAAAGTGGCACGATGATTTTTTAAGTGCTGATAAATAAAAGCAAAAACTATCAGCCCCAAATCTTACATGCACTAAAAATGTCTCTCAGGAATGAGGTAAAAATCAAGAAATTCTTAGATGATAGGAAACTAAGAGAATTTGCCACCAGCCAACTTGACCTGGAAGAAGGGCTAACGGGAGTTCTCTAATGGGAAAGAAAGCACTAAAACCTTGGACCATCGGGAAAGAAGAAAAGCCTGGTAAGCAAACACGTATATAAATCCCCAAAGTTTCTCTTTTTCCCTTGAGTTTTCTAAATTATGTTTGACAGTTGAAGCAAAAAACCATAACACTGATGTAGTTCTAAATTTATGTAGAAAAATGAACAATTATAAGAAGAGCAGGGTAATCTGACATAAGAGGAGAAAAGCTTTCAATACTTGAGCTGCTAAAATGATGACTCCAGTTCACAGCAGTAACTTATGTATACACAATGTAATACTCAGAGAAGCAGAGCGCCCTACATACATCAAATTACAACTTCAGGAAATGTTCAGGAACCCACAGGAAGGTAAGAAACAGAAAAGAGAGAAATGAAAAAAAGAGTATAAAGAGAAAACAACAAAAATGATTAAATATAGCAATAATTGAGTTAAATATAAATGATCTAAGTGCATCAATTAAAAGAGAGAGATTAGCCGGGCATGGTGGCGCACACTTGTAATCCCAGTACTTTGGGAGGCAGAGACCGGAGGATCTGGGTTCACAGTCAGCCTCAGCTCTCTCTCTCTCTCTCTCTCGCTCTCTCTCTCTCTCTTTACCTAATGATGCCCTTCACAACTTCGTGAGACCTGGTTTCAAAATAAAGTATAAAAAAAATAGGGCCGGGGATGTAGCACGGAGGTAGAACGCCCTGGGTTCAATCCCCATTACTGCAAAATAAATAAATAAATAAATAAATTAATTAATTAATAAATAAATAAAAGAGAGAGATTAGAAGAGTGCTTTAGAAAAATGACCTACTCACTCACTGTCTATGAGAACCTCGCTTCAAATATAAGGATACAGGCAGTTTGAAAGAAAAAAGATGGAAAAGCTACATAATGCTAACGTTAGTTGAAGGAAAATGGGAGTGGCTATATTAATGTAAAATAAAGTATACTTCAGAGCAAAGAAAATCATCAGAAATAGCATTGCGTCATAAAAAAGGGACAATGCACCAAGAGGACATAGCAACTGTGTATGCAACAAACAAGAGAGCTAAAAATTTGGTGAAGCAAAAACTGGTGGAGAAATGAACAAATCCACGCTTGTAGCTGGGGACTTCAGTGTCCCTTTCATAGCAATTGATAGAACCACTAAACAGAAAATATAGAATATAGGAGAAAAATATGGAAAATGTAGGAAATTAGAAGAATTCACATCAATGAATGATAGGATTTAATAAAAACTTAAAGAACACCAAGGGACTCCAGACAAAGAAAGAAAACTTAAGATGAACAAAGATGACCTAACTGAGGGAGTTGGGAGGGGGATGGAGGGAAACACACTATAGCACATGATGTATATATACAAACTTATTTGAGTCAATCACTATGCTGAGCAAGAAAGGGAGGGAAGGGGGAGGGAATAGGGTGGGATTTGAGGGAGGGCTAAATGAGCAATGTGTGCATGTATGATTCTGTTACCCTGACACTTATCAAATGTATAATTACAATGCACCAATAAATGAATATATAAAAAAATTTAAAAATTTAAAAAAACACCAAACAACAGAAAACACATTCTTTTCAAGTGTACATGGAATATATACTAAGATAAAACATCTCTGGGGAAAAATAAATTTCAACAAACAAAATCATCTAGTTTCTCTGACTCCAGTGGGATCAAACTAGAAATCCATAACAGAAAGAAAAAAGCAAAATCTCTGAGCACTTGAAATTGAACCACGCATGTCTAAATAGTCCAAGGATAGAATAGGATGTCTTACGAGAATGAAAAATTCACTGAACTGAATGAAAATGAAAAAACAACAAACTAAAATTTGTAGGAGACAGCTAAAGCAGTACAGAGAGGAAGTTTAGAGCATTTAACTGTGTACCTTAGGAAAGAGAAGGCAAAGTAAGCCCAAAGCAATAAAAAGGAAATAAAAAATGAGTTATTGAAATTGAAACCATGAAAGCAATATAGAAAATCAATTTTTAGCAAAAAGCTGGACCTCTGCAAATATCAATGAAATTGGCAAACCTTTAGTGAGATTGGAAAAGGAAAAAAGAGAGAAGAAACAAATTACCAATACCAGGAATGAACTAGGGGATGTTACCAGAGAACCTGCAGACTTAAAAAGACAGTTACAGAAGGAATTACAAACAACTCTAGGCACATAGATTTGACAACTTATTCAAAATGGACTACCTCATTGAAAAACACAAATTATTACCTAACGTGAAACTGATAATTTGTTTAGCCCCATAATTGATCAAGAAATTAAATGTATAATTAATAGCTTGTGAAAAATAAATCTCTAGGCCCATAGGGTTTCACTAGAGAATTCCACCAAACATTTAAGAAGAAAATAACACAAATTCTATACAATCTCTTAAAAAATAACAGAGAAGAAAATGTTTGCAACTTATTTTATGTAGCTAATATTGCCCTCAATGGGGAAAAATAGCTTTTTCAACAAGTCGTGCTTAACATTTATACACCGTGAACAAAAAGTGCAACTCAGCTTAAATATAACACCTTATAAAATGAGCTTAAAATGCACCATGGAGCCAGGCGTGGTGGCGCACGCTTGTAATCTCAGTACTTGGGAGGTGGAGACTGGAGGATCCAGGTTCGCGGCCAGCCTCAGCTACTTAGTGAAGCCGTCCGCAACTTCGTGAGACCCGGTTTCAAAATAAAGTATAAAAAATAGGGCTGGGGGTGTAGCCTGCAGGTAAAATGCCCCTGGGTTCAATCCCCGGTATCGCCAAAAAAAAAATGCACCATGGATTTAAATGTGAAATATAAAACCATAATACCTTTTTTTAAAGAAAATGTAGGAGAAAATCTTCACAAATCTATCAATGTCATCTACCATACTAACCGCCTAAAGAAGAAAAAGCAAGATCATATTAATCAACGGAGAAAATGCATTTGACAAAACTGGCCCACGTAATAAAAAAAATCTCAGAAAAATAGGAAGAGAAGAGAATTTTCCAAACCTCAAAACAATCATCTATATTTAAAAAAGCAACTTAGAATTAAAATTATACTTAATGAAAGACTAAGGCTTTCCCACTAAGATAGGGAACACTGCAGGAATACTTGCTCTCATAACGCTGGAAGTTCCAGCCAATAAAAAAATGAGGAAAAACAAAAAGCACAAAGATCAAAACGGAAAAGATAGAGGGGGAGAAAATATTTGGAATCCACATAGGCAAGGAAGTAGCCAAAATATACAAATAATTCTCAAAACTCAACATAAAAAAGGAAACAATCTATTTAGAACATATGAATGGCAAATAAGTACTTGAAAAAAATCAGCATCATTAAGAATTAAGGATGTATGAGGCCAACTTGTCCCCTTTCAGCCCTCATTAGCCAGGTCAACATTGTATTGTATTAGCTCCAGCACAGATTAAAAAAATGCTATTTATAATGTAGTATTTCATAGACATAAGTGTATTCCTAATTTAATGGTGCAAATATTAATGCATATACTGTACAGTTCAGATTTTAAAGCTGATATTTTTATATCCCTGAATTGCAAGATGTTTGTTACATTGCAGTGCTAGATTTGTTAGGGAATCAGAAAATAGCATTTATGTATAAAATGATTGCTTGTATTTTAGTTAAGGTTTATAAGTTTTAGACAGTCAGATTTATATTGCCTAGTGAAGGAAAGTTTATTTTTTTTGATTTTTCAAAATTAAAAAAGCTCTGTATGTATGGTGGGGCTATGTAAATACTCTTTAAAACCATGGCCCTATTAATCTTACAAGTGTTATTTATGGGTCAATCAATGTAAACTGTATAAATGTAAAAACGAACAAAAAAATCCCACATGTAACCCCTGGAATATAAGGTAAAGCACACAGATGCCGCCTGGGGGAATGTCTTCTCTTGGGTGGGGCTGGGGTGTCTTTCCCTTTCTTGGCAGGGTGATTATCTCATGGGAACAGTCCAAAAACCATAAGGATCAGCTTTCTGTGGCAGAGGTCTCTGTAGATTTATTATTTGGAGAGGTCATTCCTTTTTATTCTTCCAGCTAATTTGTTGGCCTCTGAAAGCAACTTTGATAACTGGGTCTTCTAATTAATGTTTTTTCTTTTAAAATCTTTAGAGGATGCTGTGGCATTGAGTACTTCAAGTTCCTATGAGCTTCAAGGGAAAATTATGTTGGATTTGAACTCATGAGCGGATATTTTGATATGTGCCATTCTTGGATATACGTCTCAGTTCTAACTAAAGGTCCTGGTGGCATCTGGGGCCTTCTAGGGAGGTATTTAATAAACGCTTAATAAATAAAAAAAAGAATTAAGGAAGTACTAATTAAAACTGCAAGCTGGGCACAGTGGGGCACACCTCTGAACACAGTACTTGGGAGGCTGAGACAGGAGGATTGTAGCTTGGAGGCCAGCCTCAACAACTTAGTGAGACCCTGTTTCAAGATAAAATAAAAAGGGCTGGGGAGGTATCTCAGAGGTAGAACACCCCTGAGTTCAATCCCCAGTTTCTCTCTCTCTCTCTCTCTCTCTCTCTCTCTCTCTCTCACACACACACACACACACACACACACAACTAAAACTGCAATGCAGTATCACCACACATCCATCATAGAGCTAAAATGAAGAGTAATGGCAACACTACATGCTGGCTAAGCTGTGAGGAAACTGAATAACTCATACATTGTTGTTTGAAACATACAGTGGTTTTACTTGGTAAAACAGTTTGGCAGTGTCTTGAAACCAAACATTCTACTATTACATGACCCAACCATTGCAGTCCTGGGCATTTAACCCAGAGAAATGAAGATTTACATTCACCCAGAAACCTGTACACTAATATTTATAGCAATTTTATCCATAATAACTTAAAACTAGAAACAACCTCGATGTGCTTCCACAGGTGAGTTATTAAACTAATTTGGTACATCCATGCCATGGAATATTACTCAACAATAAAAATGAACAACCTATTGATAATGCAACAATCTGAAGGCTGTTAAGTTATGCCAACTGGAAAAAATAATAATTCAAAGCATTTCATAATACATTACTTCATTTATATAACTTACTTGAAATGACAAAATTATAGATAGTGACAGATTAGTAGCTGTCAAGAGTTAAGAAGGGAGCAGGACAGGAGAGAAATGGGCATGTCACTAAAAGGGCAAGTTGAGGAACCCTAGGGTGATGGAAATGTTCTGTCACTTTACTGTATCAATGTTAATATCTGGGTTGTGATATTGTTCTACAGATTTGCAAGATGTTATCATTAGCAGAAACTGGGTAAGGGATACACAGATGTCTCTTCTATCTGACAACTGCATATGGCCACTGCTATTATCTCAAAATAAAAAAGGTTTTATTAAATAATATTGATAATTTTAAAGCATATCACAATTCTATGAAATTTTCACAATTAATGAAATTTCCATGTGACATATTTTTTATGTGATTTAAACGGGTGTTTCCCATTGTGATCTTGAGGGTATTTGTAACTTATTAATGAAGGAATTTCTCATCATGTGGCCTTAGGAAATGTTGGCTTAAATAATTTCTCTTCTTTAGGAATTTTGAGAACCCTTATTATACCTGTCTGTCTTATAGTTTTTCAAGTTGATTGGTGGAATTGACATCATTCTTCCTAATTTCTTAATCATGGAAACATAGCTCCTTTCTCTTAAAAATGAAAAACAAAAACATAAACAAACAAACAAACAAAAAAACAGATGCCCAATGCATCAGAAAAAATATTTATGAGACTAATGTTTTATGGAATTCATTGAGGAAAATACTAATGTCTCTAGAATATGCTGTTCAATATTCAGCTCAATAATGGGAGTGAGGAAAGGCTAAGCCTGAGCAGTAGTTTATCAGAAGTAAAAGAAAAAATGCACAAAATAGTAGAGATCTCTGCAGCGAAGACCAAGGACATAGGACTATGCAGAGGACTTGCAGGAGTAAACATGGGGCCCAGTGTTCAGATCATGAAGGAACTCGGGTGCCAAGCTAGGGATTTGAACTTCGTCCCAGAAGCCATGGAGTCTCTCGCAGCCCCATCCTCTTATGCTACAAGGGAAGATGCTGATAGAGAATGAACTGAATGACTCCTATGACTATGTCAGTCTAGATTTAACTTTAGAAATTCTGAAAACTGTGAGTAAAACTTACAAACTATGACATTAGCCTTTGACTTCAGTGATTACACAGCATTTATCAATTCACTCAAAAAGTTTCTGCATATATATCCACAATGTCCTGAGTCACGGACCAGTGGTCCCAAAGTCATTCTTCCAATCTCCTTATTTTGCCGATGAAGCTATAGACCCAGAATAACAAAAGCAAGATAGAATTCAGGCATTCTGTGTCTCTGCACAAACCTCTTTGCTTTCTCTTTCCTAGCATCAGAAGGGGTCTTTCAACCCGCAATCAAATATAACCCAGAGGGATCTAGCCTTGCACCTGAGCTTTTGGGACAGGGGCAGCCTGGGATTAATTAAAATCCTATGCACTGATTAAAAGCACCCTGGTACTTCAGGATCAGCTATGAAAGCTTTTCATCATGCAACCTCAGTTAGCAAAATTCAGTAAACAGCTCCCATTTCCAACCTGGATTTTGAGAACAAAAGAGCAGATCTGTCAGGAGGGAGGAAGGAAGGGGGCTGGTGGTGGGATTGTTTTTCTGTGGCATCAGTATAAAATAATCTGGTTTGAATTGTTGTAAAGTACAAAAACAAATGGCATTCAGCCGTGGATCTAAACTCACAATATCAGTTTTAAAAAATGTTGTTTTCCCTCACAACTCAATGGAGCATCACGTTTGGCAGCTGGACCTCATTACTGGAGTCCCCACAAGGGAAATGTCAGGCCAGGCATTATTTACAATCCCAAGTTTATTTTTTCACTGAGGCCACTCATGGTTCTGTCTGCATTTCAAGGGACAGGCCTTCAAACCAAAGCCATTTACACACTGTCTCATCACACATAGGCTTTCCCAACTTCACATCTTTTCCAGAGCCTATGAGACATCTTCTCAACCAAAATTGTGCCTAGGGAAGTGAAGAGTTGTGTTAATGTATTTTCTGGCAAGAATCAATGCACACAGACTAATACTATTTATTCCATGCTAGTATAAATGTTCAGAAAACAAACAAGAGCGATGGCAAAGTGGTTCAAGCCATATACATGGATGTTAAGGAAGCCAGAAAGGATACGTACAAGTTACATGCCGTGGAAACCCTGTGTCTGCAGAGGAAATCGTCTGAGCATGCTAAGTCTGGAAGCTTCCACTGATGGCTTACCAGTGCTTGTATTTAGACAAGTTACTTTAACTTCTTTAGACTATTCTTGGTTGTAAAATGGAGATAAGCATGTCAGGGCTGGTGAATCATTGTGAAGGTATCAGCACTGTATTTGTAAAACTGCAGGTTTTAAGGAGGATTAAGAAGGATGCTCAGTAACTATCCAGCCCCTTTTCTCTATCAAAATTACCCTGCAGGAACCTCTTTCCTAACCCCTTTTTCTATCATTTATTTATATTAGTATTGGTGTGAACACATTACTTAGGCAGTGCACCATGAGCTTCTTGGAGACAGATGATTCCTTGGTAAATGATGCAGTCAATATAAATGTGATTCTGCCTTGCTTCCGGCACAATGACTTGCATGTGTACGATAGAAAGTCAACAAGCAGTAGCAAGAAAGTGAAGCAGTTGGAGCCATTCTACTTCTATTTTGTCTTAGGCTCTGAGATTCCTGAAAGTAGGGGCAGTTTTTCTTTGTACCCCTTATACCCAGCACATTGATCTGAATATACTTAGTGATCAGTAAATGTGTTCCGTTGAATAAACATACTAGACATTTCTTAGTTCTTTTCCCCAACCCAACCTCAAGTCCTGTGCCAGTCCTACAGAAAATATTCAATAGAAGCTGAATGTGGTGGGGCATGCCTGCAATCCCAGGACTTGAGAGGCTGAGACAGGAGAATCGCAGGTTCCAGGCCAGCCTCAGCAACTTAGTGAAGCTCTCAGCAACCTAGTGAGACCCTGTTTCAAAATAAAGAATAAAAGTAGGGCTTAGGGTGTAGCCCAGAGGTAGAATGCCCCTGGGTTCAATCCCTGGTACTGCCAATAAATAAATAAATAAGTAAATAAATAAATAAATAAATAAATAAATAAAATAGGGCTGGAGATGTAGCTCAGTGGTAGAATGCCCTTGAGTTCAATCCCCACTAACACACACACACACACACACACACACACACACACACACCTCAGTATAGCCCACTAAATCATTGCATTTACTGAACCGAGAGAAGCTCCCTGGGCAGATACAAAACTTGTCACCCCCAAGTAGTGGCCATTTGAGAGTCCATGGGTACACCACATTTATTTCTATTTCTCCTGTCTTCACATATACCCAGTTTGTGCTGCTTTAATCTTACAGGCTGAAAGAGAAACCCAAATACATGCTCCAAGTCCTAAGCGACACTGTTTTCATGTGGCCCGCCGGGGTTCCCGTGCCTGCTCTTCCACAGCCTCATTCCCCACGCCGCTCACACCACTGCCCTGTGTTCCAGCCATCTTGCTCCTTTCTGTATCTCTGTGAATTTCAGTGGCCTGCTGGGACCTCACTCCCACGCTTTGTCTGCCAGAGAGCCCTACTCCTACAACACACAACATGAACTGCACCTATTCTGTGAAATAGTCCTCAAATTCCTAGGCAGCATTAGCTAGCTCCTGTCCCCATGCACCATGGCTCCCACATCACACGCTGCAGCTTGTCCCGTAGCTTCATAACCTGCTCTTTGCTGAAATTGTGAGAACTTTATTTCGATGGTCTAACCATGACTAGTGTATAGAAGGTGCTCGGGAAGGATTTCCCAAATTCAATGAAAAAGCAGAGGTGGGTATCCAGGAAGAGAGGAAGGACAAATTGGCTCAGTAAGGAAAAGAATGTGTAAACAAGGGATATATTTTGATACAAATTAATCTGCCAAATGTCTTAATCAATTCTATACATTGTTTCTTAACTATGGGAAATAATATTAAATATATGTTTATTGATAAACTTCTTGCATTAGAAAAGAATTCTTTTTTGTTTTCTGGAACCGGGGATTGAAGCCAGTGGTGTTCTACCTCCAAGCTACATTTCCAACCCTTTTTATTTTGAAACAGGTTCTTGCTAGGTTGCTGATACTGGCCTTGAACCTGTAATCTTCTTGTCTCAGTCTTCCAAGGACTGGAATTACAGTTATTTGACATTGTGCCAAGCTTGGAAAAAAATTCTTAAAACACAAACAATAACAAATGCTGGCGAGGATGTGGAGAAGTAGGAACTCTAATACACTGTTGGTGGGATTGCAAATTAGTGCAACCACTTTGAAAAACTGTGTGGAGGATTCTCAGAAGGCTGGGAATGAACCTACCTTATGACCCAGCAATACCACTTATAGGTATCTAACCAAAAGAATGGAAACCAAATTACCAGACTAATGCATGTGTATCTATGTTTATAGCTACACAATTCACAATTGCCAAACTGTGGAACCAGCCAAGATGTCCATCAACAGATGAATGGATTACAAAACTATGGGATATGTACACAATGGAATTTTATGCAGTCATCAAGAAGAACAAAATTATGTCATTTGCAGGGAAATGGATGGAATTAGAGAACATTATGCTAAGTGAGATTAGTCAGTCACAAAAAGTTAAAAGTCGGATGCTCTCCCTAATATGGGGAAGCTAGGGAGAATAGGGCATAGGAGGGACTCCAGACAAAGATGGAAAAAACCTTAGATGAGTAAAGAAGGCGACCTAACTGAGGGAGATGGGAGGGGGGAAGAGGGAAACATCCTAATGCACAGGATGTACATACACAAGCTTATCAAAGTCACCTACTATACTAAGCAGGAGAAGGAGGGAAGGGCGAGGGAATGGGGGTGGGAATTGGGGGAGGGCTAATTGACCTATGCATGCATGTATATTTCTACCACCCTGAAACACATCAAGTTGTATGATTACAATGTACCAATAAATTAAAAAATTCTTAAAGGAGAACAAATTTTTAAATTTTAAAATCTAGAGTTTTTTCAGAAAAGCTTTAAACCTGCTTGTAAGTATTTTATCCATGGCAAGGTGGAAACCAGAAGGGGGGGAAATTCTGTGCAAAATTTCCCATCAGATGAGAGAGAGAGAGAGAGAGAGAGAGGCTTTTATCTTCTGTGTCTGTTGAATTTTAGTTCTCTACATGCTTCATAAAAAGTTTAAAACCACCCAAGTATTCCCAAATCTCAGATTTGTCTACATTCCCTGCTTTTTTCAATCATATTGTAATTCCCCAGTTCCTCATACTAGTAATTTGTCAATGATCTGAAGGAAATGCAAGCGCGCACACACACACACACACACACACACACACACACACACACACACACACATCTTTTGTGAGTCACCCTTGCTGGGCTCAGAGCACAGTAGCTATGGGGATAACACTTTTTTCCTGTCTGACATTTCAGTTCTCAACTTGAAAATTCTGACTGCAACTGGATTAAGTTTAAATATGATGTCAGGTTTTCCACGACTTCATGAGAAAAATATGTCTCTCCTTAGTTTAAATAGATCTAATTGTGTTTACCCTTGTGTGGATTCGGGGAATTCCTGGATTGTTTTTAGAGAGGGGGAAGCAGCAGTATCCTACTGCAGATGACAAGGGGAGGGGGCACTGAGTGGCACAGGTTAGCTAGCTTCAGCACTTCCTCCGGAGTGAACACAAATGCAGTTGGGCAGGAAGTGTTGGGTTGGAGATTTTATTGACATTATTAATAGCATTTTTTTTGCTGAGCCATTTTTTAATGGATATCAATTTTGGTTGAAATATGAAGAGAGTTGTTTTAGTGAACACTGTATGCTTAGTACTTAAAACACAGCATATAGTAAGCACCCAGCAGACACGTATTGAAAAATATAAGTGGAAAGGTGGTGCTGCCCCATTTAGTAGAGGTTAATATATATAAATGGTAGAAACTTCCAGAAAAATATAATCTTTGCATAGGGTGGAAGTTGTTCTTTAATTTTTTCCATCAACAATGCTTTTGAGGAGTATAAAGATGAACTATATTTCTTCTCCCATAACATGAAACAGCCCTAGAAGTGCTAACAAGGACTTAGTACAAATGTCATTGCCATCCTTGCCCAATCCTCTCTGTCATAAACACTACCATTGCCACCACGGCCACAAATGTGGTGACTGTGTCCTTGGCCAAATTTCTGAAAAGTCCCTAGATAGTAGTTCCCTTTCTATATGTGGGATGAGAGATTCTTTCTTTCTTTTCATGATTTTTTCTCTTCATCCCTTTTCTGATTATGGGACAGTTTATAAAATATTAACACAAACTTATGCTATGTTAATCTATTACCACGACATTAAAGCACTTCATTTATCTTGTTGAGCCAGTATAAAGAAGTGAGGATCCAGGTTACCTCTTACTAAGGTACCTGAAGGCAGATGATGATGATGTCTTTGGACTCCAAGAAGAATGAAAAAGAAGAAAAGAGGAAGACAAGAAAGTGGTATTTCTGAATGGATCCAGGTTAATTCCTCAAGGATATCCAGGCAATCTATGAAGAAGAGCAAATAACTATGGTGCAGGTACTTGTTTGTGGTTGGTCATGAATAAGCCTGGATTCTTCCCGGTGCCAAGCAATCTACACACTTCAGGGAAGCATGAGGGAAGGGTTTCATGCAAAATGGGGAAAAGAGCACAGGCTGAGTGTGGTAGCAGTCACTAACACTTGCTGCACCTGGTTGTCTTTTTCCTGGGAAAGGGAGGAAATTTCCCAGATTTTCTTGAAGTTGGGCTGAGGTCATGGGATTCACTCAGACCAAAAGGTTGTGAAAAGTGCCCATTCTAATGGGACATCTTGAGAAGCAAGAGTTAGTGCTCTGTACTGCCGCTTCCCCTGGCCCAGGAATGAAGAAAGCATTGGTTGAGATGGCAGAACCATGAACTGAAAGCACCCTGCACCCCACATTGATACAGGCAGAGCTAGCTGTCTTGAAGAGTCTCCTGCACCCCATCATACACAGTAGGAGAAGGAAACAAGCCTTTATTGTGTAAAGCCATTAAGGTTTAGAAATACATTTGCCACTGTATCATAGCCTTACCTAGCCCAACTGGTTTATTGGACTAGTTGTTGGAAAGATTAAATGGGAGAGTGTTTGTCAAGTGTTTGGGATAATCTAAAGTATGCTATATACTAGTTGTTCATATATTTTAGTGAAAAGCCTTCTGGTGGCAAAGTTTACCAACTATCTCCATATGTAGGTGCTGAAGGAAGTGTTTCAGGCAATTCATGGTATAGTTTCTCACCAAGGGAGTATGTGACATTCCAGAATAAAATATCTATGATGGTACAATAAGAAAAAACATGCATTTTGGAGCCCATCAAGCTTGCACACAAATCTCAGTCCTGTCATTTACTGGCTTGGGACTTTGGGGAAAGTAATCAAGTTTTCTAAGTTTCCTATTTTTCATCTGTAAAATGTGGTGGTAGGAGGTGGGGGGGAGGCATAAAACCACCTTGATCAGACTACTGTGGAATGAAAGTCAAAATGTGTGTGTCCAATAATTTTCAGTGCTTTAAAGTAAAGCAAAGTTCTAAGAGGATGGTGCACACCTGTAATCCCAGTACGTGGGAGGCTGAGACAGGAGGATCCAGGTTCATGGCCAACCTCAGCAATTTAGCAAGGCCTTCTAAAAGTTAGTTAGACCCTGTTTCAAAGTAAAAAAATAAAATAGGGATGGGGGTGTAACTCAAAAGTAGAATGCCCCTGGATTCAATCCACAGTAACACACACACACACACACACACACACACACACACACACACACACGAAAGATCTAAATAGGGTAATTATCATTGAATATTTTCTGATTAGTGTAAATTCAGAGTAGAGAATGAAAATAAATACTTGGCAAATATATTTGATCTTTGAGTAATCTTATTCTATGGAAAGCAAAAAGGAGAAAAATTGAGAAACAGTCAGTAGAAGTTGATGGCTATGAGCCACCTTAAGAGAAAGTTTGAGAAGGAGGTAGGTTTCTTCCCATTGATGTTCTATCTGCCAAGTTCAATGTTGGCGTTACCTGGTTAAGAATTACGGACTCAAAAAGTTGAATTGTGTTTGGGCAATTAAAACCAGCCTAGCTGAGTGATGCGAATAGAGATTATCCTCGTGAGCCAAGATTAGCTGTCATCAATCATAAACAGACATAAATGCAGGATGAGTGTATCTTTCTAGAAAATATTTATGTCGGTTACTATGCACTTGGGTTTTGTGGGATATGTCTATTTTTCCAACAGTTAATGACATGTGATATTTAATGGGCTCAGGTTAGCTCTCAACTGTTTTCTCTCTCCTTTTTCTTTGCCTTCTTCTTTTCTTTCTTCCTCCCTTCCTTTTTTTCCTTATAATGACTTGCTCCCAAATATTTTGCCAATCTTGTCCCAGTTTTGGCTACACAAAGTGGCCAATACTCAACTGCTTGCTTATTTGATTTCACTATCCCTGGCTCATATTTTATTCTATCCCTGGATTTAGAAGCAAATTTTTTATTTTTACCTGCAACCGATAACTTAGAAATAATGAATAGAAAAACTTAAAACACTTCTGTGTTCTTGTTATAGATGGAGGAATCTGAAACTGGTTTTATGTGATTCAGGGCCTTAGACTGACAGAGTTAAAACTCATCCAAACCCCAGGTTCTGCTGACCCCATTTCCAATTACAATTAATACACTTAAAGGGTAAAACATATTTTAAAATGTACTTGTAGAGCAATTTAAGAAGCACTGTTTTTATTTTCTTTCTTTTTTTGTGTGTGTGTGGGGATTGAACCCAGGCATGTTTTACCTCTAAGCTATCCCCAGCCCTATTTTATTTTTATTTTATATTTTATTTATTTTTGGGAAACAGGGTCTCACTAAGTTTCTGGGGGCCTCACTAAGTTGCTGAGGCTGGACTCAAACCTGTAATCCTTCTGACTCAGCCTCCCAAGAATTGCTCTTTTTGATTATTATTATTTGTATACTTTTATTTGGCACATTGCAATTATATATCATACTGAGGTATCGAGTGATAGGAACATACATGCACACAACTCTTGGAGCACTTTCCTCCAGGTCCCACCTCCTCCCTCCCTTTCCCCCTACATGACTTTGAGATTTGAATTGGTAATTTTATATGCATACATAGCATTATTTCAACTGTTAGCCCTAAGTCTTGTCTCTGTCCCTCTCCTGCCTCCTTTAAATCTCCTCCATTACTCCATTGGAGTCTCTGCTCCTCTATCTGAAGTTTCCCTTGTTTCCCAATTTCTATCTAGCTTCCACATATTAGAGAAAACATACAACTATTTGTTTTTCGAGGCTGGCTAATCTCGCTTAGCATAATATTCTCCAGTTCCATTCATTTTCAGGCTATTGACATAATTCTGTTCTTTATGGCTGAGTAAAATTCCATTATGTGTGTATACCATAATTTTGTGATCCACTCATCTGTTGATGGATACTCGGCTGGTTTCATAATTTAGCTGTGCAGCTATGAACATGGATATGTAAGCACTGTTTCCTTGATCCACCTCTGCAAATAGAACCATCTCTGTCAGCTTGCTGACCTCAGAATTCTCCCATTTAATACCTTTTCAAGATAAAATGAAACTTCTTAGGGATTTTTCAGTTGTCTATATCTTCCCATGATGTAGTTTGTGACAGTAATCTAGTAAGAATGTTCTGGATGGGGAAAAAGAAGAACACTTATCTGGGGAGGGAAGCAAAAGTTACAACTACATATTTGAGCAGAAATACCAAGAGCAAACTTTCCTAAATTTTGCTTAGGGCTGGCCCAATACATGCAATGTCATGTTCATATGATTTCATTTATTTATCAAACTTTTTTTTACTTTTTAAGTAAAAAAAAAAAATCACTGTCCTAGGTACTGGAGTAACGCAGTTTAGTAGGAAATTTTTACAAACTTCTGAGACCTTATGGCTAAGAAGGTGATTTGTCTCATTTCCTTTAACATAGAAATAAAATAAAATAAGTGTTTGCAAGGACAAGCAAACATGCAGTGGTAGGAAACAGACACACTAATTTCAATGGGGAAGGTGGACATGGGAAAGGGTCCTAGAGAAGCTGACCTTTAAACTGTGCCTTTTAGAATGAGTGGAACGGAAGAGGCATTGTGAACCGAGGAAACATCCTATCTAAAAATCCATGTTCATAGCAGCACAATTCACAGTGGCCAAATTATGGAACCAACCTAGATGTCCAACAACAGATGAATGGATCACAAAATTATGGGAAATACACACAATGGAATTCTACTCAGCAATAAAGGAGAACAAAATAACAGCATTCACAAGAAAATGGAAAGATCTGGAGAACATTATGTTAAGTGAGATTAGCCAATCACAAAAAAAGAAGGGACATATGTTTTCATTAATATGCACAACTTAGGGAGTAGTGGGGCCACAAAAGGGACTCCAATGACAATGGATAACCCTCAGTGGTGCAAGGGAAGGGGTACAAGGGAAGGGGAAGGGTAAGAAAGAAGTAAATCCATGGAATTACTGTCATAAACAATGTGTATATATGAGATTATACCAACATCATTCTCAGTGCTACATGTGGGGGGGGGAGGCAGGGGGGAGGCGGGGGGGGAGGGACACCAAGAGCTGTGTGCATGTATG